>JARACY010003239.1:0-34885 GCA_029255725.1 Scrobipalpa atriplicella
TGGGATGGAGATGGAGGGCTATACTTAGGCTCGTATTTATAAAGCAATCTCAAGATTAAGAGCAATATTAAGTATGGATTTGACAGGTCGTTTTGTACTGAAATGACATTTCTGATACAAATTCAAATTCGCTGTCACTCATGAGAGCTGATTATAAATACGTCGTCCCTAAGTTCAGAGGCGAAATATTTAAATGTGCCTGGGTCTTAATAACACTATACAATACAAATCTAATCTAATTATAACAACTATGGTACCGAATAAATGCTTTATCTATCTATCTATCTATCTACAATACAAATACAAAAAAATACAAACACAAAAAAAAAAAAAACAAAAACAGAATATAACAGTAACACAGGCGGCCTTATCTAACACTATACACTTATCTAGTGTATAGACTAGATTTAAAGTCCAGGGTGCTAGTCAAACGCTTGTTGAAATGAGTTCGTAATTTTTTCTTTACTAAAAATTGATCTTCAGTTGAGGCGACATAAATTTCTTGGCCTCCACTTAGTCATAGATAAATATAGGGACTTAGTCCTGATTGAAACCCCAATCAACTTTTCCATGTGTGATTATCTCAAGTTATGTCAATAGATTAACTTCTCCGAGGCATATGAAAGAAAATATCTTTTTATTTAAATTTTGACACCTAAAGTGTTAATGTTTTTATAAACATCTTAATATATTTAGCCCAGCCAAGAAATTTGAGTGTTCGTGTAAATGAGTCTGTTTGTGTGAATGACTATGATTTACATTTGAATGATTTTATTTTCATAAAATAAAGTCCCATAAAGTGTACTCTAATAAACAGTCAGCATTTTTTTAAACTTGGTTTCCTTTTTTTAACAGGCAAATTAAATATAAACTTTCTTTTGGGACACCTTGTAATAAACAAGTTTCCTAAAGCGCAAAAGTTTGCAAAAAAATATTACGGCTTTTCTATACACAAAATTGTAGATCGAATTTCACAGCTCTTAACCACGTTTACCTTTAAAAACCTTTTTAAATGGGCTCTGACAAGAAGAGCAATGTGGAACCGAATAGTATAGGAAAATTACTAACACAATATAAAAATATTTTATTTCACTATTAGTTCTCGACATTGTAATTATTGAATCATTTGTTTAATCTTCTAGTTTATATTTTCATATACAAGAATGACACAAAACAAAGAATCACTTTTTTCACAATTAAAACAGATGTAGGTACGTAGATTTGGCGATCACATCACTTACTACACCGAAACAAGCAATGATTTTTTATGTTTATATACATAATATACTATAATAAAAAATTTGCATCAATCACTGATTATTTTCACTGTAAGTGTAATTATTTCACTTTATTTTAAGCAGATGCGTTGAAAACTGATATATAACATGAACAGAATAGTTTTAATAGTCACACAATAATAAATGACATTGAACAAGGAAAAATAAATAAATATCCTTAATACCATTTATTCTTATGATACCTACTTGTTACCACTCGGAACTGCCTCCGTGGTCTAGCGGTATGAGCCATGGGCTCACGACCCGGAGGTCCCGGGTTCGATTCCATTGACATTTCTGACACGAACTCAAACTTGCTGTCTCTTTTGAGGGCTGATTATAAATACGGCTCTCCTCGTCGGGGGTAATTGCCATACTCGCCACGTTTGGCAAGCGAGTTGACGAAAAAAAGCAGACACAGTTGCTAAACTTCCCGTCCGTATGTCCCCACCATTCAACGGCTCTGACAAATGACGTCCGAATATGAGGCCAGTGGCAGACAATGATAATGTCGCCGGTTACAAATGGCCGCCTGCAGGGGACGGCGTGATCTGCACTGGTATTACGATATATTATTGCGACACTATCGTTAACTATCATGGTAGAGGGCAAAGTGGTGACTGCTGCGGTAGCTACAGGGGAAGATTACTAGCACTTCAGTAGTTAAAAGCTAAAGGCTGGTTAAGGGAACGGCGCAATCTGGTACTATGATATTTATTGCGATACTATTAGTGAACTATCATGATAGGTAAAAGGCAAGTGGTGGGTGGTATACGGTGTGTGGTTTTGTTATTTTGCTTACCCAGTGGGTACCAAATTTATACTGAAGGGATTAGCGTTAGCGTATCTTTGCGATAATATTATTGCGACTCTACATCGTGTTAAGTGGTGTGTGACTTTCAAATACATATTAAGGCCCGTATTTATAATCAGCCCTCAAAAGAGACAGCAAGTTTGAGTTCGTGTCAGAAATGTCAATGGAATCGAACCCGGGACCTCCGGGTCGTGAGCCCATGGCTCATACCGCTAGACCACGGAGGCAGTTCCGAGTGGTAACAAGTAGGTATCATAAGAATAAATGGTATTAAGGATATTTATTTATTTTTCCTTGTTCAATGTCATTTATTATTGTGTGACTATTAAAACTATTCTGTTCATGTTATATATCAGTTTTCAACGCATCTGCTTAAAATAAAGTGAAATAATTACACTTACAGTGAAAATAATCAGTGATTGATGCAAATTTTTTATTATAGTATATTATGTATATAAACATAAAAAATCATTGCTTGTTTCGGTGTAGTAAGTGATGTGATCGCCAAATCTACGTACCTACATCTGTTTTAATTGTGAAAAAAGTGATTCTTTGTTTTGTGTCATTCTTGTATATGAAAATATAAACTAGAAGATTAAACAAATGATTCAATAATTACAATGTCGAGAACTAATAGTGAAATAAAATATTTTTATATTGTGTTAGTAATTTTCCTATACTATTCGGTTCCACATTGCTCTTCTTGTCAGAGCCCATTTAAAAAGGTTTTTAAAGGTAAACGTGGTTAAGAGCTGTGAAATTCGATCTACAATTTTGTGTATAGAAAAGCCGTAATATTTTTTTGCAAACTTTTGCGCTTTAGGAAACTTGTTTATTACAAGGTGTCCCAAAAGAAAGTTTATATTTAATTTGCCTGTTAAAAAAAGGAAACCAAGTTTAAAAAAATGCTGACTGTTTATTAGAGTACACTTTATGGGACTTTATTTTATGAAAATAAAATCATTCAAATGTAAATCATAGTCATTCACACAAACAGACTCATTTACACGAACACTCAAATTTCTTGGCTGGGCTAAATATATTAAGATGTTTATAAAAACATTAACACTTTAGGTGTCAAAATTTAAATAAAAAGATATTTTCTTTCATATGCCTCGGAGAAGTTAATCTATTGACATAACTTGAGATAATCACACATGGAAAAGTTGATTGGGGTTTCAATCAGGACTAAGTCCCTATATTTATCTATGACTAAGTGGAGGCCAAGAAATTTATGTCGCCTCAACTGAAGATCAATTTTTAGTAAAGAAAAAATTACGAACTCATTTCAACAAGCGTTTGACTAGCACCCTGGACTTTAAATCTAGTCTATACACTAGATAAGTGTATAGTGTTAGATAAGGCCGCCTGTGTTACTGTTATATTCTGTTTTTGTTTTTTTTTTTTTTGTGTTTGTATTTTTTTGTATTTGTATTGTAGATAGATAGATAGATAGATAAAGCATTTATTCGGTACCATAGTTGTTATAATTAGATTAGATTTGTATTGTATAGTGTTATTAAGACCCAGGCACATTTAAATATTTCGCCTCTGAACTTAGGGACGACGTATTTATAATCAGCTCTCATGAGTGACAGCGAATTTGAATTTGTATCAGAAATGTCATTTCAGTACAAAACGACCTGTCAAATCCATACTTAATATTGCTCTTAATCTTGAGATTGCTTTATAAATACGAGCCTAAGTATAGCCCTCCATCTCCATCCCATTTATCTACCATTACTGGTACAACAGATGAACAGTTAACTGCCTCCGTGGTCTAGTGGTCAGAACCATGGGCTCCCGATCCGGAGGGCTTAGACTAGATTCCCAGGGGGAACACAAAGTTGATATTTTTTTTTATTTTTTTTTAGCCTTGTTTGTCCCACTGCTGATATATTTTGTCAATTTATTACTTTGTGAGATTTTCGAAATTAGTATAGTATAAGAAAATTTTAATTAAAATTATCATGGTGACGATGAGTCTAGCATCTTTATTTGGAAATAAATTAACTTAACTAAACTAACTATTAACTACTTCCATGCTGGACTGGGAGAGATGTAAAAACATAGAATATGCCAGCTACATCTCCTCCCGGGCATGTTGTAAAAATCAGCAGTGGGACAAACAAGGCTAAAAAAAAATAAAAAAAAATATCAACTTTGTGTTCCCCCTGGGAATCTAGTCTAAGCCCTCCGGATCGGGAGCCCATGGTTCTGACCACTAGACCACGGAGGCAGTTAACTGTTCATCTGTTGTACCAGTAATGGTAGATAAATGGGATGGAGATGGAGGGCTATACTTAGGCTCGTATTTATAAAGCAATCTCAAGATTAAGAGCAATATTAAGTATGGATTTGACAGGTCGTTTTGTACTGAAATGACATTTCTGATACAAATTCAAATTCGCTGTCACTCATGAGAGCTGATTATAAATACGTCGTCCCTAAGTTCAGAGGCGAAATATTTAAATGTGCCTGGGTCTTAATAACACTATACAATACAAATCTAATCTAATTATAACAACTATGGTACCGAATAAATGCTTTATCTATCTATCTATCTATCTACAATACAAATACAAAAAAATACAAACACAAAAAAAAAAAAAACAAAAACAGAATATAACAGTAACACAGGCGGCCTTATCTAACACTATACACTTATCTAGTGTATAGACTAGATTTAAAGTCCAGGGTGCTAGTCAAACGCTTGTTGAAATGAGTTCGTAATTTTTTCTTTACTAAAAATTGATCTTCAGTTGAGGCGACATAAATTTCTTGGCCTCCACTTAGTCATAGATAAATATAGGGACTTAGTCCTGATTGAAACCCCAATCAACTTTTCCATGTGTGATTATCTCAAGTTATGTCAATAGATTAACTTCTCCGAGGCATATGAAAGAAAATATCTTTTTATTTAAATTTTGACACCTAAAGTGTTAATGTTTTTATAAACATCTTAATATATTTAGCCCAGCCAAGAAATTTGAGTGTTCGTGTAAATGAGTCTGTTTGTGTGAATGACTATGATTTACATTTGAATGATTTTATTTTCATAAAATAAAGTCCCATAAAGTGTACTCTAATAAACAGTCAGCATTTTTTTAAACTTGGTTTCCTTTTTTTAACAGGCAAATTAAATATAAACTTTCTTTTGGGACACCTTGTAATAAACAAGTTTCCTAAAGCGCAAAAGTTTGCAAAAAAATATTACGGCTTTTCTATACACAAAATTGTAGATCGAATTTCACAGCTCTTAACCACGTTTACCTTTAAAAACCTTTTTAAATGGGCTCTGACAAGAAGAGCAATGTGGAACCGAATAGTATAGGAAAATTACTAACACAATATAAAAATATTTTATTTCACTATTAGTTCTCGACATTGTAATTATTGAATCATTTGTTTAATCTTCTAGTTTATATTTTCATATACAAGAATGACACAAAACAAAGAATCACTTTTTTCACAATTAAAACAGATGTAGGTACGTAGATTTGGCGATCACATCACTTACTACACCGAAACAAGCAATGATTTTTTATGTTTATATACATAATATACTATAATAAAAAATTTGCATCAATCACTGATTATTTTCACTGTAAGTGTAATTATTTCACTTTATTTTAAGCAGATGCGTTGAAAACTGATATATAACATGAACAGAATAGTTTTAATAGTCACACAATAATAAATGACATTGAACAAGGAAAAATAAATAAATATCCTTAATACCATTTATTCTTATGATACCTACTTGTTACCACTCGGAACTGCCTCCGTGGTCTAGCGGTATGAGCCATGGGCTCACGACCCGGAGGTCCCGGGTTCGATTCCATTGACATTTCTGACACGAACTCAAACTTGCTGTCTCTTTTGAGGGCTGATTATAAATACGGGCCTTAATATGTATTTGAAAGTCACACACCACTTAACACGATGTAGAGTCGCAATAATATTATCGCAAAGATACGCTAACGCTAATCCCTTCAGTATAAATTTGGTACCCACTGGGTAAGCAAAATAACAAAACCACACACCGTATACCACCCACCACTTGCCTTTTACCTATCATGATAGTTCACTAATAGTATCGCAATAAATATCATAGTACCAGATTGCGCCGTTCCCTTAACCAGCCTTTAGCTTTTAACTACTGAAGTGCTAGTAATCTTCCCCTGTAGCTACCGCAGCAGTCACCACTTTGCCCTCTACCATGATAGTTAACGATAGTGTCGCAATAATATATCGTAATACCAGTGCAGATCACGCCGTCCCCTGCAGGCGGCCATTTGTAACCGGCGACATTATCATTGTCTGCCACTGGCCTCATATTCGGACGTCATTTGTCAGAGCCGTTGAATGGTGGGGACATACGGACGGGAAGTTTAGCAACTGTGTCTGCTTTTTTTCGTCAACTCGCTTGCCAAACGTGGCGAGTATGGCAATTACCCCCGACGAGGAGAGCCGTATTTATAATCAGCCCTCAAAAGAGACAGCAAGTTTGAGTTCGTGTCAGAAATGTCAATGGAATCGAACCCGGGACCTCCGGGTCGTGAGCCCATGGCTCATACCGCTAGACCACGGAGGCAGTTCCGAGTGGTAACAAGTAGGTATCATAAGAATAAATGGTATTAAGGATATTTATTTATTTTTCCTTGTTCAATGTCATTTATTATTGTGTGACTATTAAAACTATTCTGTTCATGTTATATATCAGTTTTCAACGCATCTGCTTAAAATAAAGTGAAATAATTACACTTACAGTGAAAATAATCAGTGATTGATGCAAATTTTTTATTATAGTATATTATGTATATAAACATAAAAAATCATTGCTTGTTTCGGTGTAGTAAGTGATGTGATCGCCAAATCTACGTACCTACATCTGTTTTAATTGTGAAAAAAGTGATTCTTTGTTTTGTGTCATTCTTGTATATGAAAATATAAACTAGAAGATTAAACAAATGATTCAATAATTACAATGTCGAGAACTAATAGTGAAATAAAATATTTTTATATTGTGTTAGTAATTTTCCTATACTATTCGGTTCCACATTGCTCTTCTTGTCAGAGCCCATTTAAAAAGGTTTTTAAAGGTAAACGTGGTTAAGAGCTGTGAAATTCGATCTACAATTTTGTGTATAGAAAAGCCGTAATATTTTTTTGCAAACTTTTGCGCTTTAGGAAACTTGTTTATTACAAGGTGTCCCAAAAGAAAGTTTATATTTAATTTGCCTGTTAAAAAAAGGAAACCAAGTTTAAAAAAATGCTGACTGTTTATTAGAGTACACTTTATGGGACTTTATTTTATGAAAATAAAATCATTCAAATGTAAATCATAGTCATTCACACAAACAGACTCATTTACACGAACACTCAAATTTCTTGGCTGGGCTAAATATATTAAGATGTTTATAAAAACATTAACACTTTAGGTGTCAAAATTTAAATAAAAAGATATTTTCTTTCATATGCCTCGGAGAAGTTAATCTATTGACATAACTTGAGATAATCACACATGGAAAAGTTGATTGGGGTTTCAATCAGGACTAAGTCCCTATATTTATCTATGACTAAGTGGAGGCCAAGAAATTTATGTCGCCTCAACTGAAGATCAATTTTTAGTAAAGAAAAAATTACGAACTCATTTCAACAAGCGTTTGACTAGCACCCTGGACTTTAAATCTAGTCTATACACTAGATAAGTGTATAGTGTTAGATAAGGCCGCCTGTGTTACTGTTATATTCTGTTTTTGTTTTTTTTTTTTTTGTGTTTGTATTTTTTTGTATTTGTATTGTAGATAGATAGATAGATAGATAAAGCATTTATTCGGTACCATAGTTGTTATAATTAGATTAGATTTGTATTGTATAGTGTTATTAAGACCCAGGCACATTTAAATATTTCGCCTCTGAACTTAGGGACGACGTATTTATAATCAGCTCTCATGAGTGACAGCGAATTTGAATTTGTATCAGAAATGTCATTTCAGTACAAAACGACCTGTCAAATCCATACTTAATATTGCTCTTAATCTTGAGATTGCTTTATAAATACGAGCCTAAGTATAGCCCTCCATCTCCATCCCATTTATCTACCATTACTGGTACAACAGATGAACAGTTAACTGCCTCCGTGGTCTAGTGGTCAGAACCATGGGCTCCCGATCCGGAGGGCTTAGACTAGATTCCCAGGGGGAACACAAAGTTGATATTTTTTTTTATTTTTTTTTAGCCTTGTTTGTCCCACTGCTGATATATTTTGTCAATTTATTACTTTGTGAGATTTTCGAAATTAGTATAGTATAAGAAAATTTTAATTAAAATTATCATGGTGACGATGAGTCTAGCATCTTTATTTGGAAATAAATTAACTTAACTAAACTAACTATTAACTACTTCCATGCTGGACTGGGAGAGATGTAAAAACATAGAATATGCCAGCTACATCTCCTCCCGGGCATGTTGTAAAAATCAGCTAAGGGATCCGAGGGTTTCAGTATTGTAATTTAGGCGAAGGGCTGACAACCTGTCACTATTAAAAATATACAGATCTGGAATAACCCTCAAAACTTATCAGACGTGGCGGAACAACCTTTGTTTAGGTCGTTTACGCTCTGCCTACCCTATTAGGGATAAAGGCGTAAGAATTACTATATGTATGGATGTATGTATAAATTAAAAATAGTCCTTCCTCTGCTTTTTAAATAGAAAGGTATAAAAATAAACAGTACGGCTTTTAAAGAGACGTATGAATGGGGCTAATGATATGCATTTTAAGCGAGACCCAGCAGACCTATTTTTTTTTAAATTTAAATAGTCATTAAGGTTTTGGTCCTCAAAGGTTTTAGGGCCCATAAAAAAATAAGATACTCTTTTTGTTTATTTCGGTCTTTCAATAAAAAGAAAAATTTATGATAATAATTTATTGGTTTCTTTTACAGATAATGGTACAAGCAATGTAAAAATATCCTCAAAAGATCTTAATTTTGACTATAAAGTACAGATAACAGAAAAAGCAAGATTTTTGTGTGGCATCCGATCTTCAAATATAATATTACTCGAGTCACATGAAGAGAATATCAATCCTAGGTGTGATACCTATTTGCAACTAGAGAAAACAACTAAGCAAATTGCTGTAACTACTACCGTTAACCTTGAAAATAGATCAGGTAAGTGTATTTACAGATACTAAGTACAATCCCATTTAAGTCAATTATTTTGAGCTGGATTTTTTATTTATTTAACAATATAAATAATGTACATAATAACAACTTTAGGAACAGACACAAGGAACAAAGACACAACAGGCACTGTTTTTTTCTAAAAAAAAACATTTTGTTTTCAGTGTCCGAGTGCTTCTACAATACATAGTTCACACTCTATTCCTTCAATGTCTAAATTAAAATTAATATTAGTTTAAGCCTGATTGATTGTTACCAATAGTACCATTTTACTCATTTCATCGTGATTTTTTTACAGCCGATTTTAATTTTACAAATGCAACAACAGTTGAATTTTCAAAAACAACAGAACAATCATTTTTACAAGAAACCGGCCAGAAATCAATCGGAAACTCATCTTTAAGAACAGGTAAGTAATAGCTTAACTGGTAAAGACATAATATGACAGTGCATTTTTGGGGTGGGATGGAATCTACTTCCTACTTCCTAGTAGTCTGCCCGGGCAACGGCATATATAGGCTTGTCTTTAAAAAAAAGTCCAGCTAAATGATCCCAACAAAGCAGTGGTAGGCTCCGCAAGGGGCTGCCGCCTGGCTTGCGACCACCGGAGTTGTTCAGCACTCCGTCGTTGCGTGGGATTGCCATTATTGCCATAGCCATGCATCTTCTGTGTGAGCTCGCGTCATCGTCTACTCTGTCACTGTAATTCCGGATAGAGTTAGGAGCAAACCCATTTCTAATAAAAAAAGTGAATATTTTGGTGTCGCTCTCGACTGTGGAAAATTCGTTTCTTAACTCTGTCTTAAAATTGAATTTGTCTCTCTTCTAACTTTTAACATAATGTAATGAAAGAGTATTAAAATGAAAAGATTGTGCTAAATAGAATTAAGATGTTACAAATTGCGATTGTAAAATGTTGTTGTGCATTACTTTTCATCTTTTCTAATTCGAAAAAGAGATATGACTCATTTTAAATTCGTGAAATGTGTTTATTAGAACAAATTTATTATTGCCAATTTACCTTGTCCTACAAAAAAAAAAAAAACATTTTTTGAAAATAAAATTTCAAATCTATCCCGATATTATTATATATTATGTTATGCTTTTTCCAGAATTCATGTTATCATGGAATATATTGGCAGGAATTGTAGTGATTGTAGTTGCTATTGTTATACTGATTATATTAATTTGTATATTATGTTGCAAGAGAAAAGAAAAAAAATCACTATCCGAAGAAAATCTGAATAATGAAGAACCAACTTATGTAAGTCTTTAAAATTTAACTTTTTTAAAAAACTTGTTTTCCACCCAGTCAGTGGTAAAAATCCGCGGTAGAAAAAAAACTTGCGATGAACTAAAAATAAACGAAGAAATTTTCAGTTTATGTTTCAATTTTTAGTCTGAATCTGAATAACAATTTTAAATTACCTATAAACTGTAATTTTTAATCTAAACTAAAAAAAAACATGAACAAAAGCTTGTGTATGTTTTTTATCATTATTAAAATCAAGTTTTTTTTTTATTTAATTTTTTTGGGGTGGGATGGGATCTACCTCCTAGTGGTCCACCCCGGGCAACGGCTTGTCTGTGAATAAGTCCGGCTAAATGTTCCCAACAAAGCGGTGGTAGGCTCCGCAAGGGGCCGCCTGGCTCGCTTCCACCCTCTCACCGGAGTACGGCGCCAAACAGCTTGCTGTGTTCCGTCGGTGCGTGAGAATGCCAGTGCCTTAACAGGCATCCTCTGGGTTTGCTCGCTCCATCATCGACTCTGTCGTCATCCCTGACTTAGGTGTCTAGAGTCAAGGGCAAACCCATTCCGAATAAAAAAATTTAGAGAAAGTAACTAAGCTAATTTTAAATAATAAAAATAAAAATATGACGATTGCCCAAATTGTACCTATTGCCTTACTGTTTTTTTTACAGGCATCTGTTGTGCAATACGTTCAACTAGATTTGACATCCTCTGGGACATCCAGACCTTCGAAACGGGACCCGCCGTACGCTGAAATCATCGGGGTCATTGCAAAAAAAAGAACTCAAAATAAATAAGTCATTGCGCACAAAACTTTAGTGCATTTATTTAAATATTTTTCCCTTTACAAGTATATGCATACAAATACATAAATAAATCAGACCTGTAAAAAAATCGGGTAGGAATTTAAAAAATAATAAATTAAAGAACACCTCAATAAAAAATATGATTTCAAAAATATTCTATTCGATGATATTCCACTCCCAAGGCTGCCTACGAGAAATGTATACCTAATTTTAGTTTGCCTTTATTATTTATTTAATTTATTTAACAGTTTATTATACACATGAACATACACAGAACAATTACATAGGAATTACGACACAACAGGCACTGCTTATTTCTAAAAAGAAATTTCTTACAGCAGACCTAATAAGTGTGATAGCATAAAACGTAATGCGGATAAGACGTGCACAATTTAAATATTTAATCTACATGAGCAGTGAATAAATAAAATTAATTTAACTAAACAAATACATACAACAATCACTAGAATAAATAATTAATATAATGCATATACACATATAGCCTAAAAATAAATAGATATCTATAGTAAATATATAAAATACCATATACCTATAGATACATACAATATATAAATATATACTATGGATTACTTAGGGAAAGATAATGTTCTTTAATTCTCTTTTTGAAGACAGCAATTGACGGACTATCGCGGACAGTATGCGGAAGAGCGTTCCACAATCTAGCTGCATGAACGGTAAAAGAATAAGAGAAGAAGTCGGTTTTGTGGGAGGGTATCGACAGAAGCCTGTGTATCTGTCTTTTTAATTTTTTAAAAGTTTGTATTCTCATCTGTACTTTGCCTGTTCAGTTAACCAATATTTGATTTAATGTTGACTGACTTAGAAACCATTAGGCCCACCATTTGTTTTACTCTGACTGAATCTAAGACCTATATCTATCTAAAAGGGTATTTTGCGAAAGTGTCATTTTGCTAAGGGGACATTTTGAGAAAGGGATATTAAGGCCCGTATTTATAATCAGCTCTCAAGAGTGACAGCGAGTTTGAGTCCGTATCAGAAATGTCATTACAGTACAAAATGATCTGTCAAATCCATACTTAATATTGCTCTCAATCTTGAGATCGCTTTATAAATGCGAGCCCTAGTAACCATCAATTAACATGCTTTTAGTCAGCATTTTTTTTTCAGCAATTATTTAATTCTAAAATAAAGAAGCACGTAACTTTTAATAAAAAATAATAATAAAATCATATTATAATTTTGTAGTAACTGTACTAAAAGCAGGGTTTCCATTTCTTACACGTAAGTTTCACGTCACACTGACGTGCATGTTACTTACAGGTAGAAACCTAATTTTGCGACTTACTTGCAAGTTTTTACTGGCGTGTAATTGTTTACTGGCGTGTAAGTGTTTGTCATCAAAATCGAAATCAAAATCAAAACAGCCTACATTTCTGATAATAAAATAGTACATTACGATATAAGTGCGGTGGGTTGATCATTACAGCCGAGGCGATATTGCTAGCCCGAGCCGTAGGCGAGGGCTATAATAAGGCAGAGGCTGTAATTATCAAACCGCACGTATGTCGTACGACGTTTTATAACATATTTGCGAGGAAATAAATAGAACTAGATAAAAAAAAATAACAATACAGCGAAAAGAAAAAGCGCGCGGAATAATTTTTACTTATTCACAAATTAGGATGCGCGCGCATCAACGCTTTCTTTTTTAAGCCAAACAAAAACCAGCCAGTATTACTAATAAAGTAAATTAATATTTTTTTGATTTTGTTACAGATAAATGTTTGTAATTTATTGTAAAAATTAATTAAATCAAAGAATTATATGTTTATTTTATTATACTTTATCTCCCAAAGTTAATTTTATTTATAAAATGTTGACCACTTTTCTGCCATAAAAACTCTTTGCTAAGATTTAAAAAAGTACCGTTTGATAAACCGTGCGTTTTACATAATTAAAAAAAAAAAAACTCGTGTGTGCAGCACTCGTGCATTTTACATTACGATTACGCACAAGTACGTAATAAGATACAATACAATATTGAAATTGGTGTAATAAGAGACCCTTTACGAGCAAATGTGTTATAAAACTATTTTACAATATTTATTATTATTCGATATTTTTTCTCTTTTATCATGCTTCAAGTTAAATACAGTTATTTATTAACATTATTTCAATCAGTTAATACATAATAACAATTCAATTTTTATAATAATAATTATGAATTTAATTCTTCGACATCGTTATACAGATATAACTATGTACAGGGTGTTAATTTAATTACGTGCCATAGCTTAGGGGGTGTTTCAGTAACTTAATTTATATTTTTATGGGCTCCTTTTACGTTACTGAAACACCTTCTAAGCTATGGCACGAAAATAAATGAACACCCTGTATATTCTGTGAATCTGTCAGCGTCGTCGTCACTGTACAGTGTCACCAAGCTATCTATTCAGGCGGCAATATTAGGGACTAAGATTTGGCACAGAATTAATATAGGATTTGGCTAGGTTACACTGAGAGCAATTGAAACAATGACAGCTACACAGTGGTGACGTGACACCTGAAAATATATCTCGGTGGCTCTGTAATCGCTTCATTCCTGTCAGTGTAACCAAAGACAATTTTTTGTTGCAATTATCGCTGAACAGATAAGTCGGTTGCACTGTAACTAGTACTTGCGCGTTCAACTTACATTTAACTTGCACATACACGCGTAAGTTACGTGTTTCTTGTTCAAGTTAAAAACTACATGCGTGTAACTTACAAATAATTGCAAGCATGCTTAAGTTTCCATTGCGCAAGTTACATGTAACTTCCAACTGGCGCGTAAGTCAACTGTGGATGGAAACTCGGCTTAAATTATAATGACACCAAAACTTCAAAGGTAGGATACAAAAATATATTTTTTTAAATACTTTAGTGTTTGGTTTTACAAGTATAATTTTCAGCTCTATTCTATGCATGATTTCTAATTTGATCACAACACAACACAATACGTTAAATGCTTAAATGTATATTTAATGTTAAATTGTAAATCAAATTTAAAGAAAATAAATTTATTATGGAAGCTTTAGCAAAAACATCCTCAAGGAAAATATTATGAGTATGACAAAATTCTAGTTACCAGTAATTTACCTGCTATCAGTCAGCATTTGGGTTAGCAAGTATTTGCACCGATTTGCAGTGAATTTATTTAAGTGATTAATCAGTAATAATTATTATGAATAAGTACAAAATATTAATTTCATAGCCGTTTAATACCTAGGATTGTATATCAATATGCATAAGTTGTTATTTTTACTTAACGTTTTTACGATACTCCTTTCAATTGCATATGGTGAACATATATGTAAGTATTTACGGAATAAAACTATTTTTCTTTGATTCGATGAACTTATTCACATTTCATCCACACCTAGCATAATGGTTATATTAATTTTCAGATCGACCTGAATTTACATTGAGAATAGAAAACAACAGCCAAGGCATTACATGTGAATTATTCCGAAATTATATTTATTTAACTGGTCAAGCTTCAGCGAGCATAACCTCGTACCAGTCACAAGGTATGTATTTTAATAATTACATCATCATATATCCTACACGGCCCCCACAGCCTTCTTGGCAGTGTATCTGCCTGCCGTGCAGAGGGTCCCGGGTTCGATTCCCGGCCGGGGCAGACATTTGAATGATGAATTTAAATGTCTGTTTGTGGGTCTGGGTGTTCTTTGTGGTTGTTTCTGTGGTCCATGGCATATCCCGATTAAGGGAATCCTAGTGGGGGCTTTAAGTGTGATCGTGTGTGTGTTATCTTACACATACATAATAACATACATATGTACTAAGTATGTACGTCGTGACAGGTCTATCGTAAGGTAATAGGTACATTGTATTACTTTTTCAATTTTAAACTGTTTGTTTCGTTTTAGGTTCTCCTTACAAAATTATTAATTTTGGAACAATTCCATGCCCTAGCTTGGACATAACAGGATATTGTAGTGTGCCATTGAAAAAAAAAATAGAACGTTCTGATAATAGCACCACTGTATTTTGCGAAGCAGCAATTTGTAAGAAACATGGATGCAAAAAAATTACATCTGATAAGTTGAAGCTGAATTACAACGACAAATTCTACAATCCGCAACTGGTAAATGCAAACAGTAAAGGTAAGCTAAGGTTACACTACACTCAAACAATGAATAACATATTTTTTTATTTCCGGCGGTTAGGCATAGATCACATCCTTCAACTTTCTTGCATGCTCTTTTTAACCCCCGACGTCCAAAAAGGAGGGGTGTTATAAGTTTCACGGCATGTGTGTATGTCTGTCTGTCTGTGTGTCTGTCTGTGGCATCGTAGCTCCTAAACGGGTTTACCGATTTGAATGCGGTTTTTTTATTTGAAAGGTAATTTTACCGGGATGGTTCTTAGCTATATTTTATGAAGGTCTATTGAGTTGTTCAAAACGTTTACAAAGCGGTCCCCCAACGACGCATGAATGGGTCTTCATTTGTTTTAAACAATTATTTTTTACTTTTTAAAGGATCGTATATTGGGGGTTTTTAAATTTTTAATTTATATCTTCATCAACTGTCATTCACTCGTCGGTTAATGGAAGTCCTGACCGTAAAATAAGGGATCTATACGCCAGGAGTATAGATCCCTTATTTAAACAAAAAAAAACTTCCTGCAGAAAGTCACTAGTTTGATAAGTTCGTCGAGGCCTTCTTTTTCCAACGATCTCACTCACAAATTGCCATTTTATTTTTATGTCAATCAACTTTCATTCTTCCACTCAACATTTAAGCACAGATACCCTATACGGCGGCGAGACTTAAGCCACCATCACAGCATTTATTTTCTGCATTTGTAACTATTTTCATTCTATCACTTAGCTTTTTTGATTTACTGCGACTCACACAACCTTTTGTTTGTTTTGTATTATCTTTCTCGGTTTGATGTTTATTTCATGTTTGTTAAACTATTAACTTTTGTTTCATTAAAAAAAAAATGTATGTGAGTGTCTTTTTAAAACAAATAAATTTATTGTCTACCTTTCTATCTATCACTGAATCGCACACCATTCATATTTTTAACTAACTCATTTCTGTTTCATTAATTCTAGTTTCATACCTCTTCTGCCATATAACACTTTCACTTGTACCATAACAACTTTCACCATAATATGTGTCTCTCTCCTACAACTAAACGAGACTTTTTGTACATTTTCAGACTGTTCATAAAAGTGTGAATATTCAACGATTTTACATCGGCCCTTAACACTGATGTACAGTCTCAATCATTCATTGTTGAATAAATTTGTGTTTCCTATAACAAACAAAATTTTTGAACAATAAAGTATACGAATGAGTTCATGTAGGGTAGGTATTATAGGTATATTTTTTTTTTAATTAATGTGATAAACATTATTTTTTTTGGGTGTTTCAGAACGTGTGTTGAAAGCTGATCATCCGACCCTTAATAAAAATAATATAAATCCGTACGATAAGATGAAATTTGACATTGTTCCGAAGTTAAAAGATATAAGCAATAGATCTGTTACATATAAAAATAATACAATACTCGCAACAAAATTGTATGAAGAAACTTATATCAATTTAACCTGTAATGTTGAAAATGTACCAGAAAATTTCATATTGCGGTGGATACATTATGGACGCATAAGTACGTTACTAAAATTTGTTTCAAATAATTAATTAATATCGCAGAAGACATACATATAATTATAGAGTCACGCTTTTATCCCTAATGGGGTAGGCAGAGCATCAACGACCCAAACAAAGGTCGTTCCGCCACGTCTGACAAGTTTTGAGGGTTGTTTAAGATAGATCTGTGTATTGCTGTAGTTACAAGTTGTCAGCCCATCGCCTAAATTACAATATACTGAAACCCTCAGATCCATTATCTGGTTTTTACAGCATGCCCGGGAGGAAATGCAGCTGGCACATTCTATGTTTTTCTATCGCTCCCAGTCCAGCATGGAAGAACAATTTATTTTAATTTGCCGTGACAGTTTCAGTTTCATCTGATATAAAGTTAGGTACTATTACTAAATATGTAAATAAATATATACTCGTAGGTAATTTCTGAGGCTGACAGGACTTTTTTTTTTAAATTAGTTATATAGGTACTTTACTTAAAATATCAGATCTTTATGTTAATATCAATATCCTTGACTTTTAGGTATATTCCTAGAATTTATAAAATTTTATTTTTTTTAATAATAAATTTCGTGTTTATTTTTTGACAAAATGTTAAAACTTGACAAATATTTTCAGATTATCATATGCCGGCGGTTGTCTGCAGTAATACTCCGTGCCAAGTCGTATATGAAGATACTTTTCACGAAGAGGATAATAATACGATTGCTGCTTGCGTCGTTGAAAATAAAATTGGAAATAGATCAAATGCATTGGAAAATGTCTTAATGATCTGGAAAAATAAAGAAAAAATATTTTCCGAAGGTAATTATTGTTTTTAAAAAACAAATACTTAGGACGGTCAGTATTACTGAGAAAAAAACATAGGCTTCTTCTTATCAGTTCTTCATAATAAATTATGAAATATAAATAAGTGTAATCAATTTAATTTAACTGCCTCCATGGTTTGAGCCATGGGCAACCCGGGGGTCGTGGGTTTGATTCCTACGGGCTCTAGTTTGATATTTGTTTATTTATCACTTTGAAAGATTTTCTCCAGTTAGGTTAGGACTTTGCAGGCTGAACCACCTAATGGTCTGTATTAAAAAGAATTCCGTGCTTCGGAGGGCACGTTAAGCCGTCGGTCCCGTTCGCTGTCTTTGATAGTGGTCGTAACACAAACCATGTTAGAGATCATTAGCTATACTATTTGACGGATTATAAACTCTGACACCAGGGTAAACTCGAAATATGGTCTCCTCCATTTATGGTCGTTTAACTCGAAAACCTACGAAGAAGAAATGATTTATTATGTAATTTTTAATTTCAACTCCAACAAAGGCACCGATTATAAATGCAACCACTAATACCTAATATTTCGGAAGCATTGATAAAATCAAGTAACAAAACAGTTATTAAATTTTTATACTCTAGTTTTACTATTTCGTTTACTTTTAAGATTTGATTGCAAAAGAAATATTCTGAAATGTCACAGAATGAAAAATCCTTCGCAATTTGGCTCTCATTTACAAATAAATATACAACGTGTAACAGAAAGGGTACAAAGTGCATCAGCTGATTTGACATCATTTTAGTATGGGACTGAGGTATGGGAAGTCAATTTTTTTTTTCGTATTTTGACCAATGTTCCTCAAGGAAAGTTGTTCAGTTTCATGGGTAGATGTACATCTTTCACGATGCATATACCCTTTATGTTACATGTTGTAGTCAATAGGTGGCATCAATAAATATTAACTAACCAATTTTAAGTTTATGATGCTATCAAGACCAGCAGCAATGACAACCCACTGAACCTAATATTTCGAAAAAAGTTTAAAATTATAGGATGACATTTAAAGAAACAATTTTTCATGTTCTAATTTTAGTTACTTTTCTAGTTGCACTTAATTATTTCTTGTTTAAAATTTTACTGCAAAAATTATTTCCTAGTTCATAGAAAAACATCGTTCCACATTGAAAGTAAATTTTCTTCGGGTTTGTTACAAAAACATGAGAAATCAGTCGTCAACATGAGACATAATTTTTTTTAATTTATAAATTTCAGATGCTACAACGACGCCAATGACAACCACTGAAGAAAATGAAAAAAATACGTCACTAGAACAAAGTAAATTTATCAAATCGGTTTACACATTCTTATTTATCTTTTTAGTTGTATTTAATGAATATTTATTTTGCTGCTCTAGTTTTACTTAATCATTCATTTAAAATTGAAATTTTGCAAATATATTTCCAGATGTCACAGGAAAAAAAACATCGTTTGCAGTTTGGTCTGTTATAGTATTAGTAGCTTTGTTAATAACGACAACTTCAATAATTTGTATTATTGTCATTACAAAATATGTGAGAACGCGACACGCTAAAATAAACCCTGTAAGTATACAAAGAATGATTAAAACATAAACCAACACCTTGTATCTTAACTAGTTGCTTTAAGGCTGGTCTCAGTAGTTTTTCCTCTCGAAAATGCTTAGGTTGAGTAACAAACATGCAATCAACTACAACATCTTCATTAGGGTGTGATCACACTAGATGGACATTTCGCCCACCCATCACCGTGCGTAATATAAAAATTACATTACATAAAAATATTCGGGGTGTAATGTAAGGCTCAAAGTTAGTATATTATATTACTCCATGGCACTAGAAACTGATAGGGGTTGCTCAGTCAACAAAACTATACAACTGTCACCAAGATGTTTTTTCAAGAAACATATTTTTTTTTATTCCCATAAATTCCGCTTCGATCAGAAAGTTCGCACAGCAAAGCAAAAACAAAATTTTATTCCTGAAAGAAATTCCTGCTGATTAATAATTTAGTTTTGTTGACTGAGCAACTTTACTCGTATCAGTTTCTGGTACGCTGACAAAACTGAACAACAGCTGTCACCAGGATGTTTTTTCAACATTATTTTTTTTTGTTTCCCATAAATTCCACCTCGATCAGAAAATTTTTCCTAAAATAAATTCCTGCTGATTTAGCTGATTCCTAGTTATTAAGACTGAGCAACTCGTATCAATTTCTGGTACGCTGACCCTTATAAACTTCTTTAACATTAACAGATAGAACGTGATAATAAGAGTAATTTGAGGTCATTTTTTGTCAGAGTACATCAACGCCAGTGGCAGATCAAGTAGATGAAGCAGTATATTCATACGTGCCTATACCAGTTTTGCCTTTACACAAAACAAAGGAATTAGCTGCAGCCAACAAGAGATTGGGAGAAGAGTCTTTCGTACCACGTGTTCCTTTACGAAAACGTCACGACGATTCAGAATATGATTATGTTTATGTTTCAAATAAAATAAATTTGTAGACACTTGACAATTGAGTAATAAAACCTTTATCGCATGAAAATCTAAATAATATCATGTTCAAAGATAATACAAATATTATCATGTTATGACCCCATATTCTTTTATTTATTTTTACTCTCTAAAATAACTAAACTCTATTCAAGTAAATAAAAAAATAAAATTAATATAGATCGATGAGCTTAGTGGCGCCACTACAAGTAATAAATTCATAATGTCAAAAATACAAACATTTTCATGAATAAATTACGATCGTCGCAACTGGCAAGTAATTGTTAATTTTATCGACATTCCAAGCTTAGATTTGTGGTGGCGCCACTGAGCTCTTTGTACCTTAAAGGAAAACAATTTATTAGGACTATGTTTCATTTCATATATTTTATTTTCATTTATTTTATTTGGAGTTTAAGAGCACTTTTTGTTTTATGTGGTGGAAACATGTAACATGTAAAATACACGTAGAAAGATATTGAGCACAACAAAAATTGAGTCAAAACATGCACTAGGTATATTAATAATACCCGGACTAAGAACAAGCAAGTCAAATTTATAGAAACTGCAGGGTACTTATTTTTTGGGTATGAACCTATGAATTATATTCCTGCTTACTGACTATTGGGACTATAAAATTTTAAATAAGTTTAAGAACCAAATGGTTATAGAATTACCTACATACGCTTTTCTTATAATAAAGAAGCACGTATATTTTTATAGAAATAAAAAGAACAGCTAAGCAAAATATAAATCGCATAATTTTGTACTGTAATAACTGTACTTAAAGCCGGGTTTCCATTACTTACACGTAAGTATCACGTCACACTGACATGCAAGTTACTTACAGGTGGAAACCTCTTTTTGCGACTTGCGTGCCAGTTTTTACTGGCGTGTAAGTGTTTTTCATAGCAGATAATACCGATAAAATATAATATCTGTGAACCTGTCAGCGTTGCCACTGTACAGTGCCACCGAGATCATTATCTATTCAGGCGGCAATATTAGGAACTAAGATTTGGCTAGGTTACACTGACAGCAATTGAAACAATGACAGCTCTGCTACAGTGGTGACGCGACACCTAAAAATATATCTCGGTGGCTCTGTAATCGCTTCATTCCTGTCAGTGTAACCAAAGACGAATCTTTGTTTCAAATATCGCAGATAAGTCGGTTGCACTGTAACTAGTACTTGCGCGTTCAACTTACATTTAACTTGCACATACACGCGTAAGTTACGTGTTTCTTGTACAAGTAAAAAACTTCATGCGTGTATTTACTTTGCATGCATATTGAAGTTTCCATTGCGCAAGTTACATGTAACTTCCAACTGGCGCGTAAGTCAACTGTATAAGGAAACCCGGAATAAAATTAAAATGACACCAAAACTTCAGAGGTAGGCTACAAAAATATTTTTTTAATACTTGAATGTTTGGTTTTGCAAGTATAATTTTCAGCTCTATTCTATGCATGATTTCTAATTTGATCACAATACGATAAATGTAATACTTAATGTTAAATTGTAAATCATATTTTAAGGAAATAAATTTACTATAGAAGCTTTAGCACAAACATCCTCAAGGAAAATATTATGAGTATGACAAAATTCTAGTTACCAGTAATTTACCTGCTATCAGTCAGCATTTGGGTTAGCAAGTATTTGCACCGATTTACAGTGAATTTATTTAAGTGATTAATCAGTGATAATTATTTTCAATAAGCACCAAATATTAATTTCATAGCCATTTAGTACCTACCTATGACGGTATATCAATATGCATAAGTTGTTATTTTTACTTAACGTTTTTACGATACTCCTTTCAATTGCATATGGTAATAAAAAAAAATGTAAGTATTTACGGAATCAAACTATTTTTCTATGATTCGATGAACTTATTCTCATTTCATCCACACCTAGCATAATGATAATATTAATTTTCAGATCGACCTGAATTTACATTGAGAATAGAAAACAACAGCCAAGGCATTACATGTGAATTATTCCGAAAATATTATGCTGGTCAAGCTACAGCGAACATATCCTGGCACCAGTCACAAGGTATGTATCTTAATAATAACATCATCATCTATCTTACACATACATACATAATGTACTAAGTACGTCGTGACAGGTCTATTATCGTCAGATAATAGGTACCTTGTAGTCCTTTTTTAATTTTAAACTGTTTGTTTCGTTTTAGGTTCTCCTTACAATTTTATTAATTTTGGGCCAATTTTATGCTCTGGCTTTGACAAAGCAGGATATTGTAGTGTGCCATTGAAAAAAAAGATAGAACGTTATGATGATAGCACAACTGTATTTTGCGAATCAGTAATTTGTAAACAACATAGATGCAAAAAATTTACATCTGATAAGTTGAATCTGCATTACAACGACAAATCCTACAGTCCGCAACTGGTAAATGCAAACAGTAAAGGTAAGCTAAGGTTACACTACACTCAAACAATGAATAACATATTTTTTTATTTCCGGCGGTTAGGCATAGATCAAATCCTTCAACTTTCTTGCATGCTCTTTTTAACCCCCGACGCCCAAAAAGGACGGGTGTTATAAGTTTCACGGCTATGTTTGTATGTCTGTCTGTCTGTGGCATCGTAGCTCCTAAACGGGTTTACCGATTTGAATGCAATTCTTTTATTTGAAAGGTAATTTTACCGAGATGGTTCATAGCTATATTTTATGAAGATCTATTGAGCTGTTCAAAAACGGTTTTTTAATTTTTTAATTTATTTCTTCATCAACTTTCATTCACTCGTCGGTTAATGGAAGTCCTGACCGTAATGTAAGAAGGTTAACATAATTGATGGAGAGGATCCAGGCCGCCATGAGTATACATATCGTTAGCACACTGATCCCTTATTTAAACAAAAAAAAAACTTCCTGCAGAAAGTCACTAGTTTGATAAGTTCGTCGAGGGCTTTTTTTCTAACGATCTCACTTACAAATTGCCATTTTATTTTTTTGTCAATCTACTTTCATTCTTCCACTCGTAAGCATAGATACCCTATACGGCGGCGGGATATAAGCCGACCATCAAAGCATTTATTTTCTGAATTTGTAACTATTTTCATTCTATCACTTAGCCCTTTTGATTTACTGCGACACACATAACCTTTTGTTTGTTTTTATATTATCTTTCTCGGTTTGATGTTAATTTCATGTTTGTTAAACTATTTACTTTTGTTTAGTTTTTTTTTTTGTAAAAAATTGTGTGTGTGTCTTTTTAAAACAAATAAATTTATTATCTACCTTTCTATCTATCACTGAATCGCACACCAATCATATTTTTAACTAACTCATTTCTGTTTCATTAATTCTAGCTTCATACCTCTTCTGCTATATACCACTTTCACTTGTACCATAACAACTTTCACCATAATATGTGTCTCTCTACTACAACTAAACGAGACTTTTTGTACATTTTCAGACTGTTCATAAAAGTGTGAATATTCTACGATTTTACATCGGCTGTTAACAGTCTCAATCATTCATTGTTGAATAAATTTGTGTTTCTTATAACAAACAAAATTTTTGAACAATAAAGTATACCTGAATGAGTTCATTTAGGGTAGGTATAGGTATATTTTTTTTTATTAATGTGATAAACATATTATTTTTATTGGGTGTTTCAGAACGTGTATTGAAAGCTGATCATCCGACCCTTAAAAAAAATAATATAAATCCGTACGATAAGATAAAATTTGACATTGTTCCGAAGTTAAAACATATAAGCAGTAGATCTATTACATATAAAGGAAATTTAATAGTTGCAACAAAATTATATGAGAAAACTTATATTAATTTAACCTGTAATGTTGAAAATGTACCAGAAAATTCTATATTGAAGTGGATTCATTATGGAAGCAAAAGTACGTAGCTAAAATTTGTTTCAAATAATTAATATTATCGCAGAAGACAAACATACATATAGTCACGCCTTTATCCCTAATGGGGTAGGCAGAGCATCAACGACCCAAACAAAGGTCGTTCCGCCACGTCTGACAAGTTTTGAGGGTTGTTTAAGATAAATCTGTATATTGCTGTAGTAACAGGTTGTCTCCTGATATAAAGTTAGGTACTATTACTAAATATGTAAATAAATATATTATATTATAGGTAATTTCTGAGGCTGACAGGACTTTTTTTTTTACAAATTAGTTTTATACTTTACTTAAAATATCAGAACCTTATGTTAATATCAATATCCTTGACTCTTAGATATATTCCTTTATATCAAATTTTAATTTTTTAAATAATTATTTTCGTGTTTATTTTTTGACAAAATGTTAATAAACGTGACAAATATTTTCAGATTATCATGTGCCGGAGGTTTTCTGCAATAATACTCCTTGCCAAGTCGTATATGAAGATACTTTTCACGAAGAGGATAATAATACGATTGCTGCTTGCGTCATTGGAAATAAAATTACAAATAGATTACAAGCATTGGAAAATGTCTTATTGATCTGGAAAAATAAAGAAGAAGTTCTCTTTAAAGGTATGTTTTAACATATACCTGTAAAACCAAGGATGGCTAGATTGACTGTGACAGTGAAGTTTCATGGCTGGCCAAAACCGCTTCGGTTTCTGTCGATAAGTATTCCCACCGTAAAACTATAGTATTTTGTTTTGTTTTGAACAATAAGCGAATACTTTGACATAGACAACGAGCTTTTGAACCCTATTTAACATGTAATTATTTGTTACTTCTAATCTTAGAATATGCCAACTGTTCTTTTTCCCGGGTATACTGTAGAAACTAATAGGAGTAGACACAAAATTATGTGTAGTACCTATAGGAATTTTCCGCTATAGCAACGAATTTTAATTATATACACAATTAAACTAAGTGACTAGGTATATAAACTTCACATTTCTATATTAAAAGTGTATTTTTAGTGTCAATACTATACATTATTGAACAATTTTGGCATTATTACTACTTACCATTTTTTTTTTTTCAGATACCAATACGCCAGTGACACCCACTGAAGCGAATACACCAGAAGTGAGTCAAACAAGTTTGACACCGTTCACAACATCAAGTTATTTAGCACAAAATTCTCTAGAACTAGAAGAAATTAACACGAATCCGACAACTTTAATAACACCAAGTTCTTCAGAGATAAAACCTTCAGATGCAAGTCACATAAATTCAACACCATTCATTGCTGCTTCAGTCGTGCTACTAATCATTGTTATACTTCTGGTTATGTTTCTGATATACTATTTCAAATTCCGCAAAAACTCCAATCAAACTGAAGACGAAGGACCTATATACGTAAGAATTTAATTTAGATTTTAATAACCTAAACATTAATTAATTTTAATTATTTATTAATATTAATTACTTTATAATTATGTCAGTATTAAATTATTATCAGTTGCCTGGCCCTTAGCAAAAAGGAACCAGTCCAAAAGTTCTACGAAGAGTAAAACAAATAGCTAGCCAAATTTTAGGGTGTGAATGTGAACCTACCCATGAAACTGAACAACTTTCCCTAAGAAACATTGGTCGATCCTCTTTTTGGTCAATCATTGGTCACCCCTAAAATTTGGCCAGCATTTTTTTTTACTCGCGGTATATTTTTATACCTATTATTGTTGTTATTTTTTCCGAAAATGTTTTTATACTCCTTTTTACAGGGAAAAAAATCAGTGACGCGGGCCTTTCAGCCAAGGGCCACTGGCTTAGTTTAAACTATCTTATTGTTGTTATTATTATTGTTATACCTACCTAACGGACATTGCTAGTGGATTGTTGAACAACAAGAATTTTTTGAATAATGTTAAACTCTTTTTTGATTAGCTACATAATTATATTTTTTTTATTTTTCAGGCCGTACCCGAAGTCCACTACGCGCAATTAATATTACCAGAATCAAAAAATCGTTTTTCTGTTGAAAGAGTTAAATACAGCGAAGTGGTAGGGGTCCTAAAGCCAAATAAATATACATAAATTTACAGTATCTAATAAGTTAATCTTAATAAACTAGAATTAAACGTTTTTTATTTTATTTAGGTATTAGTCTTTTCCGTTAATTATGTAGACACTCATTATTCATAGATTCATGGAATTTAGCTTGATTGTAGTTTTAATTATATTACAATATAAACACAATAACCGCATTTAATTGTAAAGTTTGATGTTATATTTATTCAGCGTTTTCCGTAACTACCTATTTTTATTCATTATGGCGTGTTATCCGGTGCTGTTCTGTTTCTTGTCCCTCTTGAAGTTTACAATATTAGACGGTAAGTTATTGTTTTCATATTTTAAATACCTAGTAGGTGGTATTTTCAAAACAACCTGTATCACTTTGATTATATACAACGTGTAACAGAAAGAGTATATGCATCGAGAAATGTGTGAATCTACCCATGAAACTGAACAACTTTCCCTGAGGAACATAGGTTGAAAAACGAAAAATAAATTTTGACCTTCCATACAAAATGCATCGGCTGATAGTTCATTTAGTATGGGAAGTCATTTTTTTTTTCGTATTTCGACTTATGTTCCTTAGAGAAAGTTGTTCAGTTTCATGGGTAGATTGACACATTTCTCGATGCATATACCCTTTATGTTACACGATGTATATATTTTTTTGTATATGCCATGTTATATAATTATTTTTATACAAAATCAATGTGCTGTAACATAATTATACTACAAAACATGTACAAATATATTTTACAGGTATTATTGACCACTGTATTTGTACAAATTAGTTATTTTATTTTTCTTTCTAAAGTTTATGAAAGGGACAATTTTTATTTCAGAAGTACCGAGAGTAAGCCTTTCAATATTTCCATACGAAAACAAAAACATTAAACTATATAACGAGAACGACCAAATTTTCTATGTGTGTAAAGTGAATGGTGTAATGGCTGATGGTGTAAGTTTATTTTGGTACCAAATACTAAAAGGAGGTGAGTTGAATTGAAATCTACATGGTTTAAGGGACAACTTTGAACAACGAAACTGAACAACTTTCAGCAAGAAATTCATTCAGGAAATGATGATTTAAAAAAACTATTTTATTTTTCAGAAATAGGTCCTATTTTAAGGGCAAGGAACGATAACAATCCATTCAGGAAAGGAGACGTAATATTCAAGGAAATTTTCGTTAAACAATTCGATATGTCTGAAATATATTGTATTGCCAGGATTTTTAAGGGACGCATTCAGGAAATTGGGAAAAGCCAGAGTATTTACTTGGTACTTAATCAAACGGATTTGAAACAAGAAACACTAGAAAATCAATACTTTCATGACAATAAAATTAGAATAAAAGATGAGACTGTTACAAAAAGTGAGGATGAAGGCAATAGTGGCAAAGGTAAGTTATTTTTTTAATTATAAATTCGCGGTATTTCCCTCGAATAAATGAGTTTTCTGGTGGGAATGATATATGTAGCATTTATTATCAAATTATTTAAACTTAAGTGAGGCATGATAAATCAACTATTAAACGGATTACTCACTTTGAATAAAAGGTCGCGTACTTGGTCCGAAACATGTCGCCAAGTACGCGACCTTTTATTCAAAGTGAGTAATCCGTTTAATAGTTGATTTAGCATTTATTATATTTTTAGAAGCTTACTGACAACATAAAGAATACTAATAATAATAACTTATATGCAAATAAATTGTTCGCAGATAATATTTCAATACCAATTGTTATTGTTTTCGTCGTAGCAGCATTAGTAATACTATTATTACTAATAGCTGTAGTGTTTCTTTATCGAAAAAACCATAGACAGCCATATATGGAACATGTAAATTCAATTTATTCATACGTAAGTAATTTTATTATAAGTAATAATTTTAATATTGTAACGGCAAACAATAATGTTATGTGTATGACTGTATGTTAAACCGTATGTGTACATACATAACAAGGAGTTATTCCCATTTGAAAAATACTCGGCTACTATTTCGTGGGTTTGTGGCTACACACTGAACGGACCGTGAAGTGAGACTTTCCTCTCTCCTGAAGAATACCCTTGTATAGGGTCGAAACGTTAACGCCAATACCTCCGTCAAACTCACAAGTGAGTATCCAAGCATTTTGTAAATGAAGTTCTGATTACAATAACCATTGATTCCATAGTTTATGTTTATGGCCCGTATTTATAATCAGCTCTCAAGAGTGACAGCGAGTTTGAGTTCGTATCAGAACTGTCAATTTAGGACAAAACGACCTGTCAAATCCATACTTAATATTGCTCTCAATCTTGAGATCGCTTCATAAATACGACCCTATGACTACTAACATTGCATAAAAACAAAATATTTTATTTCGTTTACAGGCAAGAGCTTTCAGCTATTCGTGGTCATCACGGCTAAGGGTAAGGAAATCACTGATAGAATTATAATACATACATTCATACATACATAGCCTGGATGGTGTAGTGGATAGGGCCGCGGCCTTCTGTGCAAGAGGTCGTGGTTCGAATCCCACCACGTACCAATGTGTTTTTCGGTTTTCGAATTTCATATGTACGTTTATTCGGCGCTTTTACGGTGAAGGAAAACATCGTGAGGAAACCTGCACACACCTACGAATAAATTCAAGGTTGTGTGTAACCTAATCTAGGAATGGGTCTGGTTTCCCTTCTGGGTTGCGGAGGTCAGATGGCAGTCGCTCTGCGTAAAAACCAGTACCCTCGTTCAATCCCCTAGATTAAGTAGCCGACCCCGTGAGATTCAGGAAAAAGGCTAGGAAGATGATGATGACATACATAGTAAAATCACGCCTTTATCCCTAATGGGGTAGGCAGAGCAAAAACGACCTAAACATAGGTTGTTCCGCCACAATACAGATTATGATTATGTATAATGCTATAGTGACGGGTGTCAGCTACATTGTAAATATTGTTTTGATTAAATAAATTTATTTAAACCAATTCACTGAAACCTTCGAATCCCTTAGCTGATTTTTACAGCATGCACGGGAAGAGATGCAGCTATAGCACATTCTATGTTTTTCGACCATTCTCATATCTCGTAAACTAATGAGTACTATTTTGTAAAAATTCTTTCACATTTATTTTTGTATGGTGACAACAATTCTTACTGATAATTAAAAAAAAGTCATGCATATATCTTCTATTATTGCCGGTGTGGTGCCGGGTTAGAATAGCATCACCCCATAACTTCCTGCGGATGTCGTAAAAGGTGACTAAGGGATAAATCCAGGGAATGGGCAGCAGGTTTCCCTGTTAATGGAAAACTTGACAATGAAAAACCAACCCGCCTGCCAAGCGTGGTGAGTATGGCATATACCCCCCAATTTTGGCCTATGCCCAGCAGTGGACTGTTGTGGCTGATGATGATACCTTATTATCATGTTTCAAGTTTCGATAAACTTTTTTTTTTTTTTTTCAGGTGAACCCCTATGCCGTCTCTAATTTGTATATGAATTGCAAGCAAACGACTGTGAATGATGGTGATACAACTTACGAAGAGATACAATAGTATTTTCTCCTATTTGCTAGGGAATAGCTTCATTATTTAAAAAAAAGAAGCAGTACATTCACTCTTTTCGATCCTCAAGTTCGTAGCGGCCAGCAATTTCTTCAAACGACATTAATGACCATTAACGACCTCTGCATGAGGTCTTTAAAGTACACACTAGTATGGATTAGGTGTTTTTAAGTTCACGTTATAAATTTTTTAAAGGCTGAATGGGCAAATAAAAAAAAAATAGAATGAATGAATGAATGGAATGTGCGCATGTCATATTGCAAGTTTAATGTTTATTTTTAAGTTTATTGATATTGTTTCTTCGCAAATAAGAGAAAAGTACTGTACTAATCTCAGCCAAAATAGCAATGTATGGTCTCGTTTACAGCGTCTCGGCCTTCCAAATTTACTCGACCATACATTGCTTTATTTTTGACTTCTAAAGTAATGTACTATTTTAAAAATTCCTACCTTACATGCTGAATTTTTCAAGGATAAAAATAGTGAATACAATATAATAATTCAAAAATTTAATTTAATTTATTTAAATATTTCATATTACATAAGTTTTAGGTTGCTGGAGTCTCCCCTTAAGGGTCTATGTCCTCGAGCTCGGTATTCGAAATCTGTCAAAATTTGACGTTATTTCGCTACTCATACTGGCACAGGCCGTCCACACACACATAGGTTGATTCTGCAGTGGTACCATTGAAATACGTTTTGCGCCTCTAAGAGCGAGAACATTCTTCAGCATAATAGAGATGTTCACTTTTGTACGTAGCGTTAACGTGGTAATGGTAAGTATTGTACTATAAAATAAAAAAATAAAAAATATTTCTTCTTACTTATTTATATGCGACAAGAGTTTCCCTTTTTCTTCAAGAAAAACAAATACTCTTTTAATTTTTTTGTAGAACATCAGTGAACACTGATCAGAGATCACATTTATAGGTACCTACCCTTTATACATAGAACACATCAAATAAACGTTTATTTTTACATTATTTAACAAGAACAGATTAAATGAAATCAAAAACTGGTGGAAATCGGTACAAGACTTCAAAATAAGCAGCAATTTCCGGTCTTGAATAATTCACATCAATACAACTAAACAGACCTGAAAGTGCCAAACTTAAAATGGCAATATCTCAAAAACTATCGATCCTAGAGTACTGGTGTATAGGGACAAATGATAGGCTTTGACGAGATCTACATTTCGGATAACCGTGTCACTTTTGACAGCTGTCATTTGAAATGTAAATCTCGTCAAGGCTTATCATTTGTCCCTATACACCAGTACTATAGGGTCGATAGTTATTGAGACATTGCCATTTTAAGTTAGATACCTGTCATCTGAAATAAAGATCTTGTCTAGATCAGAAAGTATTAGCCGGGAAGAAGTCATGGCCCAATTTAACACCTTGCCCTATAGCAAAACGCGCTGAATACGCGCGCACATGCGCGTTCTCTGCACGTTTTCAGCGCGTTTGACTTGCGCACAAAATACGCGATACTAACGCAAGCATAGTGTGAAAAGGTTAAAATGATCCGCAGGCCTTGCATTCGCTAAACGTATGAGTTGCGTCCTCTGCGCGTATTCAGCGCGTAATCATAACCCAGAGAATAGTTTAGTACTTTGTCAAAATCCTAAGAAAATCCAGTTTTTTTTATCAAAACACCGGATTTTCTCAGGATTTTGACAAAATACTAAATTTTTTTCTGGATTATGACCAGTATTTTGTCAAAGTAAGGGTTAGGCAAAATCCAGCCGCCATACAAAATAAAAAGTCTAATATCACCTCAAAGATAAGAGATAGGTAGGACAATGGAGGGCTACTTCCAGTAGTCATGAAAATCCAAGATGGCGGATACAAAATGGCGCCCAAAAAAATTTGCTCCGATCAGTCTGAAATTTAGCAGGTGTGAGGTCGCTGACGTATTGATTGGATATTTTTGATTCGTTTTCTGGTTCCACCATTTTTCAAAATGGCTGCCGTACAAGCTCAGGGTCTTTTGTATGGAGAACTTTGATTTGGCTCTGGCGTAGAAACGGTTGCTCGTGGGGGGAGCTGATAGCACTATTATGGTGTTTCATGTGTTAAATTATTATTATTGTTGTATCCTCTCTCCCTACCAGCAACTGTTTGTCATGCAAGGATTTTCTGTATGGGGAGCTTTGATTGGCCCTGGCGCGGGAACAGTTGTAGCGAGGGAGGATGGGTATTTTTTGATGGGCAGGTATGTAAAACGACCAATCCGCGGAGTGGTATTGACAAAATACCAGACCCCGAACTACATTAAAAAAAAACGATGTCATGGGTCGTCGGGTCAACATGGTTCATGTCTGCGGGGATGAGTTGTCAGTGCGGGGTTAAGTTATCAGTGCGGGATGAGTTATCAGAACGGGGATGATTTGTCAGTGTGGGATAAATTGTCAGCGCGGGATGAGTTGTCAGTTGGGAATGAGTTGACAGTGTGGGATAAATTGTCAGCGCGGGATGAGTTGTCAGTAGGGAATAAGTTAACAGTGCGGGGATGAGTTGTCAGTAGGGAATGAGTTGACAGTGTGGGATAAATTATCAGCGCGGGATGAGTTGTCAGTAGGGAATGAGTTGACAGTGCGGGGATGAGTTGTCCTCTCATCCCGCACTGACAACTTATCTCCACACTAACAACTCATCGCTGCACTAACAACTCGTCCCCCACTGACAACTTATGATGCGCTGACAATTTATCCCGCACCGACAACTTATCGCGCTCTGACAACTCATCCCCGCCCTGACAACTCACCCCGCACCGCACTGATAACTCTTCCCCGCACTGACAACTCATCCCCGCCGACACGACCCATGTTGACCCGACGACCCATAACACCGTTTTTTTTCATTTAGTTCGGTATCTGGCATTTCTTCTATGCCATTTCGCGGTGTGGTTGAATCAAAAACTGCTCACTTCGCGGGCTGGCATTTCATCAGTACCACTCCGCGGATTGGTCGTTTTACATACCTGCCAAACCCCGAATTCGGCAATTGGCTTTTTCGTGTTTGCCAGTCCGCGAATGGTTGCTTCAAAACGCTCAATGGCCGAAATACAACCGAAATAAAAGGACATTTCGGGGATTGCGCGTTTTGAATTTGCCAATCCGCGAAATGATCCTTTTTTTCGGCCAATGAACGATTTCGGGGATTGTGCTGAACACATACAATGCTTTATCTCCACTCATACGTACAGTACGGCCATAAATATTGCACATATGCCCTTCGAAAGAGACAGCATTAGTATTAGTAGCGCTGTCACTTTCTTATATTTGACATAAGAACAGGATAGCAAATAAACACATGACTTTGACATTCCTAATCTGACATTAAATTGCTTAAATTTGACATTAAATTGCTTATTTAAGGAGGGAAGTACTCTAAATCGGGCTAAACACGGTCCGGCATTTGACTTTGTTAGTATAGTTAATAGTTGAATTTTCAATAAATCTATATATGGTTAGCTTCTCTAAAATATGGAGAACAACTAGATTCATAGATGTAATCTAAAAATACTATGATTAAACCAGGAAATCATCAGAAATATCATGAAAATCTGGCGTCTCAATGCCGAATTTGAACAACTGTGACATTTCTATGAGCTTAGAAACAGCAAATGTTATATCGAAATCACCGTATAATTATGAAGAACATCATAATCAACTCTGTTTTTCAATACTTTTTGTATACATTGAGATATATGCAAAAATATATGAAATCGGCTTGAAACAGCCCCATGCTAGAAAAGGACAGAGCGCGCATTCTGTCATTGGTTTGAAAGGGACAGTTGCCGCGAGCACATAGACCCTTAACGTAAAATAAGGAACATGCTCTATGTTCGGTTCTTATTTAAAGCAGCTTATGTCAAATTAGGAACGTCAAACACATGTGTTTATTTGCTATCCTGTTCTTATGTCAAAGTAAAGAAAGTGACAGCGCTATCTTAAAATTAGTTAAGAATGGGGCGGCCAGAATCGAGGGCAATGTTAAACTAAACATTTTTTTTTTCCAAACTGAACAGCTTTCAAAAATGAACAACTTTTTTCATAACTGAACAACTATTTTCAAACTGAACAACTTATTTTAAACTGAACAACTTTTCTGGAACCTGAACAACTTTTCTGGAAATTGAAACTTTTCTCAAAATTGAACAACTTTTCTCAAACTGAACAACTTTTTTTAATAATTCGAAATATGAAAAATAAAATGTCCCGCCCATAGAAATTTACTCGAGCCGCTGACACCATTTGTATGGGAGGACCAATTTATTTTTCGTAATTCAACCTATGTTCTTTGTGGAAAGTTGTTCAGTTTCATGGGTAGCATTACACCCTATTTAAAAAATTGCTTCATATTTTTTTAAAGTCCTAGTATAATATTATTATTATTTTACGTAATGTAAACTATTTCTACATTATGGGGTATGTGCTTGAAATAAAACCTCTTTTTATTGTATACTTATTTTACTTTTGTTCTATGGTACCACTGCAGTGACAGACTTGATTTTTACCTTGTAAGTATACAAGAAAAGATGGCGGAATTTTGGATGCGAGCGGCCGTAACCTCTCACCTTGACAGCCCGCAGGCGACTGAAAGAATGGAACATCGTGCCTGTCGTAATATAGGTTGAATTTTGACCTGCGCGCGCCATACTAATTTGTATGACAAAAATGAGCCAAATTATATTGCATATTTAATAACTAATTGCAATTGCTATTTAAATCGAATTATAAAACAATGACCATCTACGTGTTCTCTGTTCTTTTGCGATTAATTTGATGTAAGTATTGTTGCCTTTACGTCGCTCAAAAACTTACACTTAGTCAAGAGCTGCGTGACTATTTCATACTTTTTCATTGATTTCTCAAGCATTTTTCTGTAATTTATTATATGACTGTATGTTATTATTATTTGATCTCGTTGTTCTCCATTTTATACTGAATAGAATGGTATAATGTTCTTATTAATAAAACATTTTTGAAAGTACTAAACTAGTCAATTTCCGAATCTTGTTTAGCCGATTTCCCATACTTCCCTCCTTAAGC
>JARACY010003240.1:0-34884 GCA_029255725.1 Scrobipalpa atriplicella
ACATTTAGGTACGTCATATCATAAGTTCTATCGTAAAAAGAAGCGGAGTAAAAATTGTATGACAATTCGTTAATTTAAAATGTGTTGTAGAATGTCGATTGTCAAATGCTCATTGAGATAAAAACAAAATTGAAAAAAAAAAAAACATTTAATATTACCCTTATTGTGATTGCACTTAACCTAATTCTTTTATATCTAAAAGCTCTTCTAATAACATTAAGATTTTGTATCAAACATTTCTTTGGGAGACCTTTGCTCGAGGCAAAGTTTCACTTAAGTTGATAATTCTTATGATCTATTCTTTGGTCTGGAGGTTCTCACAAAAGATTCCTTTGAATATAGGTTGGAATAAACTTGACCTTTTGTTCAGTATAATGTTCGTCTGATGTATTATTTTTAGGAGAAGACATTAGTACATTCTAAAAAATCTTCGGGAAACGCTAGTTCCCAACGCCTTTTACTGTTCTGTGATCTGTTTAGATCTGTTCTAAACAATTGGTCAATACTTATGATTAGCATTCACAGTGTTTTTAGGTTTCTTTATTGTGCTTATAAAGATACTAAAACTTTACATGAGCGAGATATAAATTCACGATTGCTTTTGGTTAGAGCACACGGATACACGAAGTCGTTGGTTAAAATCCAACTCAATCCAACTCTCATTGAGCAATAGTTATTATTAGTTACGTTATTTACCAAATTTCCAAAGAAGTTGGACAGTATTTTACAATGACCGCCTGTTTTGTCCACAGGAGATGCTGATCCCGAAGGAGCAGTGTCGCATCCAGCCCCTGAGTGCGGAGACACGCGCGGCCAGCTCTCTCCCGCACGCCCGACTCGCTAGGACCCCCTCCATCTCCTCCCAGAGCAGCTTGGACAGCGGCACTTCTAGAGCCACGGTAAGGTTATATAACTTTTTAAGCACTCGCGATTATTTATACTCATTTTACTTAAATAGACCCGATAAAAAGTAAAATGGGTCACGGTAAGGTTCTTGTTGAAGGAGCAGTGTTGCATACAGACCCTCAGCGCGGAGACCAGCGCGGCCAGCTCCCTCCCGCACGCCCGACCCCTCCATCTCCTCCCAGAGCAGAAAGGGCTTCAACGTACCTAACCTTAGTAACTGTACAGGCTAGAACTAAATCAACCAATATAATGGTTCTGAAGCGCAACATTTCTAATATTATTTTACACACCCAGTCATTCTGGCAAAAATTTAGCCTTGTCGCGGGAATCGAACAGTTTTTGTTGAAAATTGGCATACTTACGAATTATGGGTCACTCTATTTAAAAAAAAAAAATTGTAGTCCAGGACCATGTGGATTCGCAGCCATCTTGAAAAAACCCTCCATTTCCCAGATATCATAGATAGCGGGAGGGTCCTCGAACTAACTTTGGAGCACACCCTGGGAAAAGGCACGTGCTGTTAAAAAAATCCGAAATTGTGAAAAACAAGATGGCCGCCATACAAAACAAAAAGTCGAATATCTCCTTAACGATGAGAGATAGGTAGAAAATGCTCGTAGAAATATTATAGAGGCCAATAAAGGGCAACTTCCTGTGGTCATGAAAATCCAAGATGGCGGATACAAAATGGCGCCCGAAAAAAAAAATGCTCCGATTAGGCTGAAATTTTGCAGATGGGAGGTAGTTGACGTATTGCTCCGATATGTTTGGTTCGTTTTCTGATTCCACCATTTTTCAAGATTGGCTGCCATACAAGGATCTTTTGTATGAAGAATTTTGATTTGGCTCTGGTGTGGAAACGGTGGCTCATGGGGGGGAGCTGATAGTACCATTATGTTTTTTCATGTGCTGTATTATTATTGTTGTTGTATCCTCCCCCTACCAGTAACTGTTTCCGCGCCAGAGCCAAATCAAAATTCTTCATACAAAAGATCCTTGTATGGCAGCCATCTTGAAAAATGGTGGAATCAGAAAACGAACCAAACATATCGGATCAATACGTCAACTACCTCCCATCTGCAAAATTTCAGCCTAATCGAAGCATTTTTTTTTTCGGGCGCCATTTTGTATCCGCCATCTTGGATTTTCATGACCACAGGAAGTTGCCCTTTATTGGCCTCTATAATATTTCTTCGAGCATTTTCTACCTATCTCTCATCGTTAAGGAGATATTCGACTTTTTGTTTTGAATGGCGGCCATCTTGTTTTTCACAATTTCGGATTTTTTTTAACAGCACGTGCCTTTGCCCAGGGTGTGCTCCAAAGTTAGTTCGAGGACCCTCCCACTATCTATGATATCTGGGAAATGGGGGGTTTTTTCAAGATGGCTGCGAATCCACATGGTCCTGGACCACAATTTTTTTTTTTTTAAATAGAGTGACCCATAATTCGTAAGTATGCCAATTTTCAACAAAAACCGTTCGATTCCCGCGACAAAATTCAGAATGACTGGGTAATAATTCATAGTTTACGTTTACAAAAAGTAGGTAATAATACAAATTGATCCGTTCAATACAATTCGGAGTATTCACTAGAATATTCTACATTTTCCACTAGCTAGAATATTCAAATAATATTTTGTACGATTTCGTCAAAACAATCGCAAATATTCAGCGTATTTTCAGAATCCGATTGCATTGTATTTCAATTTGAGAAGGTAGGTAACTATTATAAAAATAATTGTTTTGCGAGGTTCGACTATAAATAATGGATTAATTTCTATAATTTTACTGTTAGAAAATTCTCTACTATTATCTTGTTTGACTCTAGATTCTGAGATCAAAATACTAGAATCACACTTTAAATATTACAAATTGAACATTGGAACTCTTTTTTTTTTGTCTACTGGTACTGGCACATGAGACAATCCATCTTAGCAAGTCTTACGGTGTGCAATGCATTCTGCTATTCCAGTAGGATCTAGTGGGTTAGTAGGTAGGTGTTATATGCTACGATGTTACTTAGCTGCTTACCATCAGGTGGGCGAAATGCTTAGTTGCCTAGTTTTAAAAAAATTACTGTCTATGTATAATACCTATTATGCTATGAGTTTGCTAACTCTGTAATACATTTATACTTCCATATCTCTGAAACACTCCGGAAAAAATACATGCAGCCTGGATTCAAACATGAAGAGGACGTCATTTGAATTGTAAATAGTCATTTGGGATTTGGGAGCAACTTGCCGGGCGAGCGAGTCTGTACGGCCTTTTGCGGACGATGAGTGAAATAAACCATGTCCGACTGGCTAGGTAAACCAATGGTTTTTGTCGGAGGTTATGAGTTCAACTTCTCTGAGGCAAAAAAAAAAAGTATTTTACTAACATGTAAAGGAAAGGTTTTTCATATTTGTGATAATACTTAAGTTATGTTTCAAAAGATTTTGCAACGCGTATAAAAACTGCAAGTCAAGGTGCATCTTCTCATCACCGCGAGCATTCGGTCGCGAGCAACCTGCGCGCGCATAGGCTCTCTAAGTAATACGATAGTGCCTATAGATTATCTATGCGCGCGCATGTTGCTTGCGAACGAATGCTCGCGGTGAAGACTCACCTCAAGTAAAGTTTGATGTACTACATTGGGCGGCTGGTTAGTCAATTACTCCTTCCTGGTATCATAATAGCTAACCGACCACGCAACACACATCGAATTTACTTGTAAATTGTAGTAAAAGTGCCCCAGGACGTAATCCCGGCACGAAATTGCTCGATCTCCACTCAACAAGGAAACCAATTAGCCTCCCGCTGCACATCTCATTCCCAGTCTTATTAATATGGCAAGAAGATTTAATTTCTAATTCCAACTACCGGAACTCCGGCTCTGTCGCTCCGGGCTTAGGCTTTTCAGGCTTGTTATACCAACTTCATTAGCCTTCCATCCCGGGTATAAGTAGTTGGGGGGGAAATAAATTGCTGATCAGTTTCCAAGCAGTTTTCATATCAGACGCATAGTGGCATAAGTCTACTCTGGGCATGACAATCTGCTGAATAGTTAGAGAACATTTGCAACGCGTGGTAGATGGATTGACAAGCCCACTTCGTGATATTTACTAGTAGTAGTATTTAGTAGTTACTTATGTCATGTTTTTTGGTGCCCCTCAGGGCTTGTCCGAAGAGTTTCATAGCAATATTTTCATCAGCTTCATCAGCTCCTATAAGCCTACTGCTGGACATAGGCCTCTCCCATGGCACGTCACTCAACTCGGTTTTCAGCCGTTCTCACATCATCGCCCTACCTAGTTTTAGGAGGTCCTACACTACGTTTGCCGATTCGCGGTTACCAATTTTATTTAGGTATATTTTTTTATGTAGGCAGAGCGTCAACGACCCTAACAAAGGTCGTTCCGCCACGTCTGACAAGTGTTGAGGGTTGCTTAAGATAGATCTGTATATTGCTGTAGTGACAGATTGTCAGCCCATCGCCTATATTACAATATACTCAAACCCTCGAATCCCTTAGCTATGGTTTTTACAGCATGCCCGGGAGGAGATGCAGCTGGCAAATTCTATGTTTTTCGATCGCTCACAGTCCAGCATGGAAGAGCTGTAAAAAATACTACGTGGAAATCCCAAACTAAATAAACAATACAAAAAATAACACAAAAAAAACGAATGAAACAATAACAGCACACGGACATAAGCCGCTCAGCAACACGTAGCCATCAAACATACGCCTGCATTATTTAGTGCCCATTCAAGCGTTATAGCCCGCCGCGCTCATAAGTTATCTGTGGTTATAGATGTATGTTTCATACATTTGTATAATATGTATGTAAGTATCATACGCATACAATATATAATCTTTCTTTGTTAATAAAACACTTGTACTCTTTTCACAGTTTATTGTGGGATAAATGGAGTATCAAATATACAATCTATTTCAATTGAATATTCGCAGACACTTCGCAGAGGTTCAATCAAATTTTGAAACAGCAGATTATAACTTTATCACAAACGTAATTATGTTTGCTGATTCTGAAATTGAATTTCTTTTAAGTTGTTAGCGAAAAAGCAAAAATCGATTTGCAAATTTTATTGAAATGAAGGATACATAGGTACATACTTTAAATACTTTACTTACAGCCTGTACTGCTTACGTGGTCGGATCGGCAATGGTTTAGTGAAAATCGTTTTCATCACGGCTAACTTTAAAAAGCATTGCAAAAAAAATAAGTTTGATAAGTACCAGTTGTAAAGGATAGTATCCCGCACAAACGGATACAAACGGAAATAGAAATCTTAGTTAACAAAACTGAAAAACTTTTAAATATTTTTTACTTCCCTATACAAATAGACCAATTCATTCGTTGGTTGACTGAGCAACACCCTGTATTTTGAAGTGTGACCTAACTTTTTTTTATTTCAACTGGATATAAAATATTTATATTCAGAAGTGTATTCAGAAGCCCATGCAAATGGTGGCCCGAGAATTCAAGAGAGAAACTGAAATTGTTTTCCAGCGGTTCTCAACTTGTTGCCAAGCTTTGTGGCGCAACTCTGTTATTATTTTATTTTGAAGCTGTTCTATTTGGTCGCGGACTGCGGAAGAATCAGTTTTATTACGCTGGTAGAATATTGCAGTGGAATGGGTTCTGGTATTGAATGAGAGGTGGAAAAAATACTAAACAGAGTGACACTTTCTAATCTCAAAATTATAAGTTTAATCATTATATCATGTAACCTTAAACTAAAGGATATCCAATAACATTTTTATTAGTACTTATATTATATCGTATTTTTTATTACAAAATAACGTTATTATAATACTCATTATCTAATATTATCCCTCAGCTTACCTTTTAGCATCTTATAGTCCCGGAATATCCAGTTTAACGTCCCAGTTATTATTATTACAGACCCTCTGGGCACCTTGTTATACAGAGGCAAAAGAAAATAAAGAAATACAATACAAAAATAATATTAAACCAAATGGCCATTTCTTCCATGCTGGGCTAGGAGCGATAGAAAAACATAAAATTTTCCAGCTGCTTTTTCTCCCGGGCATACTGTAGAATACTATGGACTGACAACCTGACACTATAGACACAGATTGCTATGAGCGCGCTATAGAGATACTCATGATAGTCTAAAATTGCACTTAATATTTGTCAGACGTGCGTGGCGTAGGCGCCTTAAACTAGGCGTTTTACGATCTGCCTTCCCGGTAAGGGATAAAGATGTGATATGTATGCAAGTATATGTATTTAGAGGGCAAGATTTTCAAAAAGTTGTTTATTTACATGTTGACATAATGGATGAATACTCAGACCACGCTCATACCATTAACAATAGACCACCGAGGCAGTAGGTCTGTAATTTTCCCTAATTACACATTAATTATTGTACTGTAGGATACGTAGCCCTACTACGTAATTCCATGTCTACGTAAGCCCGTAACATCCTGTATATCAGGCTGGATATTATGGAGCCGGTTATCGACCGAGCTGGTTGCCTCGTCAGAATTACTAAGGAGCTTCGCGTAACTAAATCTACTATGCACTCGGTAATCTGCTAGCTACCTCACCAACACCTCCATTTTAATTGTATTTTCCCTTTTGAAGCCCTGTCCAGTTTATTCACTAAACCGTTTTTCATGAAAATTGACTGTAGTAACGAGTCGTCAGCTTTTTTCCATTGCAAAATACGGAAACCTTCGACTCCCTCTACAGGACGTGGTAATTTGTCCGGCAAGGAAAGCTGATGGTAAATTTTATTACAGCTATGCACTGAAACCCTCTTTCCCCTTCACTGGCTTACATTGAGTGAACCGGTGAGAAGATCAGCTGTTACATTCTATGTTTACCTATCGCTTAAACTACTAACTACGGAGAGCAACTTCATCTGTATGCACCTTGGTAATCTGCTAGTTACCTCGCGACCGCCGACAGTTTAATTGAATTTTCCCTTTTCAAGGCCTCCCCTTAACTGCCAGTTGCCGGAGGCAATTGCTAATTTATAAAATACCGGTAATTAGCCCGTTGATCATCAAATTTAAGGAACTGACAGCCTCACGCGTGTAGGATTCAACATTACGATCATTGTGATCCGTTAAATGATTGACTGATTGACTGACATGACGGCCTTTCTTCTATATAACGACACTATGAAGTACCGACTGAGAGAGCTATAATTACAAAAGGGTCCCAAATACATACAAACATTGTAAAATATGTACAAAATTGCTTGCTTTGTACTGTCAACGCAAAATGTCGTTAACGTCAACAAATCTAACGTGACTAGATTGGGAAACGATTAATTCTGGACGGAAATGGAAGAAGCAGGAATTTTGACTTCGGAACCTTGTTTGGACTAGTTAGGAGGTATACACACTAAAAGTCCCTACCCCTCCGAGGTCCGAGCGAGGGAGGGGGGGGGCAAAGAAGGTCCCGTTTTTTGGTTATTTGCTTACATCTCGAAAACAGTGCGCCGTGCGAAGTTTTGTTGTACTACATAATGAAACCTGATAAAATTACCTACAACTTTGTCTTTCACACTTTTTATCTATCTCTAATATTTGCCTAGCTATGAGCTTCGAAATCTACACCCTTACGTCTTCCATCATACGTATACATTGTTTCTTTTTTCAGCTGCGTTCGTTGATTTCAGTTTACCTCATATCTTATTATTATTAAAAAACGTTCTTCCTGTCCATTATATATATATTTACATATTTACATTTCTTGTCCATTATATATTTAAGTACTTATTTACATTAATTTACATTTAACAGTTAATATTTAAAAGGAATTATTAAATAACTCGTCGCCTTTTTGCGTGTGACGGGCCTGATTGTGGTTCCTCAGCGTTTGCCTCTTCTTCTTTCTCCTCATCTGTCGAATATTTATCAGTTGGATCGCAGGCAGAAATCAGAGATTTTATGCCTTTTTCCACGACTTTGGAAATATTTTCTCCACCTTCTTCTAGCACTTTATCACAAATAAAACACTTGTCTGACATCTTGAAATATTTGGTGACTGCTTCTCTCAGTTATGCGGTACACAGTCACAATACTTACGAACGAAATAACCTAACCTAACCAAATCACAAAACAATAACAAAAGTCCGTTTTAATAACCAAGTTAAATAATGTGATAAGTATCTAAGTACGAATTCTTGAATCAACGAAAATCTTTAAAAAAAGCGCTGTGGTTGCTCCTCTGCGTTACCGTCTGCACAACCACACAATGACAAAATATACTACTACAATAACATAAGCCCGAAGGCATCGTTACAACACAATATAATGGGAGTTTTAGCCAGTAATTTAACTGTTACTCCCAGCTTATGTTATTTTTAATTGCGTGTGGGTATTTCAATAGTGTGGGTGAGCAATATAAAATGATTTTTGGCAATTTCATATTGTTATAATGTGCTACACAGAATTTAACACATTTTTCGAAATCCACCTTTTTTTAGCTCATATCTAGACAACGATTCGAGATAGACTAAAAGTGTAAAGGCAAAGTTGTAGATAATTTTATCAGGCTTCAATCTGTAGTACAACAAAAGTTCATACGACGCACCGTTTTTGAGATATAGGCAAATGACCAAAAAACGGGACCTTCTTTGCCCCCCCCCCCCCCCCCTCGCTCGGACCTCGGAGGGGTAGGGACTTTTAGTGTGTATACCTCCTAACTAGTCCAAACAAGGTTCCGAAGTCAAAATTCCTGCTTCTTCCATTTCCGTCCAGATTTCCATATGAGCATTCATTTACCAATCTAGACCCATAAATTCGAAGACGAAAATTGAATTTTCCGAATAAAAGCTTTTACAACGAAAATGTTTTGCAATTTCAGTCTTGCGTTGTTGTGTGGCATGTCAAATGCCGTTAACACCCATTTAACACCAGATGAAACATTTTCGGTGGCTTTCAAATAATATTATAGGAGTTATGATGAAATCTGCGGTAAAGTTTTGATAAATAAATAAAACGTCACAAACTAAAAGGTGCTCTTTTGTTTTCTCAACGTCAAGACCAAAATTGTTTTTCCGTCTCGGGCCAATATGGTATGGCTGGAAAAAACCCTTTGGAGCCGATCTCCAATGTGAATCCTTGGATGGCATACAATGAGAGCGAATACCTTGCCTTTTTTGACAAAGCAGTGACTTTCGCCTGTGACTTTTAGAGGTTCACGTATGGATGTGATATTTTCCCGTGTACAAAACTCTAGTCCCGTATACGAAAATCTACAATCAATCGAAAGCTCTATTTTGAAGCAAAAGTAGGAGAATCAAAATGAACATCATTCCTCATTTATAGTCCTGGATTGTATTTTTTAAATAAGATTGAATGTTAAAAGCTGTTCTGCTACAGTAAATTACCTTCACCACTCCAAAGCAAGCTCTACAAACCAACAGCTTATTACATCTGAAAGCCCCGACCTACGTGTTAATCCTGCACAAAGCCTGATGAATGAAGTCTGCTACAGCGCTGTATGTTCAATATAATACATGCGGTTGCTTTGGTCTGAAACAGCCTCAGTGGTCTATGGGTTAAGGCCATGGGATCTATATTTACATTCTATATTCTAAGCTTTGAATTCTAGTCGGACGACGCGAAGGTATTTTTGACATTGTTTGGGTTATTAAAACGATGATTTGACGATTTGACGGTTTAAAATTCGATGGTGGTGATTACGAGTATTAAACTACCTATTTGATGATAGAGTTTTTCGTAGTTTAAGGAAGGATCTTTATCTCATTCATCATCATCATCATCATCATCAGCCACAAAAGTCCACTGCTGGACATGGGCCTGCCCAAAATTGGGGGTATATGCCATACTCACCACGCTTGACAGGCGGGTTGGTGAGCGCAGTAGAAGTTTACCATTCACAGGGAACGCTGCTGTCCATTCCCTGGATTTATCCCTTAGTCGTCTTTTACGACACCCGCAGGAAGATATAGGGTGATGCTATTCTAACCCGGCACCACACGGGATTTTATCTCATTTGCTTCTACAATTTTAGTTGCAAAAGCTAGATTTAAATAGACTTTCATAGTGGGTTTCTCAAAAACGCCCAATAAAACATAATTTATATCATGCTTCTCTTATTTCTCATGCTGACCTGACCTGATAGTCGTGGAAACAGTTATGTGTACCTACCTACCTATCTAGTACTTATTAGACCAAAATAGCCTTTGAATCTAATATTAATATGACCTGACGTGCAAAATCTTGATTGTGCAATCCGGGCAGAATCAGCAATCTCAGTAACTATCTCATTTGTTATGCACTCTGCTGATACCAGGGCAGAATGTCTGCAATATTAATGAACTCCATCTGGTAGGTTAGGTACCCTTTATAAAGCATTTTGGTTTGCTTATAGAGGGTGTAACAGATATATGCACCTAAAAAGGATGTGAACCTACCCATGAAACTGAACAACTTTCCCTTCCCCAAAGAACATAGGTTTAAATGCGTTTTTAGTAAGCCGTTGATGCTCTGCCTACCCCTTAACACACAGGGAACAAGCGTGATTATGTGTAGGTATGTATTGAAAAGAGGTATTTTCTGAGCACGAATCTCGTCATCGCTAAGTATTTGTTTCTCAACTCACGCGCTTTTCGTTTCGCGCGCTGAAGCAGCTGTGGTAGCTACGGATCACCATTTCCGGGGATTTGATTTCAGCGTCCGCTCCGGGGACAGATTTGTCGATGTCATTTTGTGCTGGGAACAGCGAATGCTGCTGATATTAGAAAACGATGCGTTAAGCCAAAAGGTTTAGGATATTCAAATTTTTACGTTACAGAATCACCCCCTAAGCTATGGCACGCAATTAAATTAACACCCTGTATACCTATGCCTATGCATGAGAGAGATAAAATATAAAACAAATAATAAATTGAAAGAGGTTTTCAATTTCAATATAATTCAGAAAATCAATTAAGGTTGAAGGGAAAATCAATTATACTCGTAAGTAGATAGGAATGCTTTGAATTTCATTGGTTTAGGTAAATTACTCATACCTACTTCATTTATACTTAGTTTGTTTACAGACCTATGTAAAGGTCTTCCTTATGTATTGCTTCCATGCTGGTCTGGGAGTGATAGAAAAACGTAGAATGTGCCAGCTGCATCTCCTCTCGTGCATTCTGTAAAAATCAGCTAAGGGAATCGAGGGTTTCAGTGTATTGCAATTGAGGCGATGGGCTGACAACCCGTCACTATAGCAATATACATAATCATCATCTGTATTAGCCCTCGAAACTTGTCAGATGTGGCGGAACAACCTATGTTTAGGTCGTTTTTGCTCTGCCTACCCCATTAGGGATACAAGCGTGATTTTATGTATGTATAAGTCTTATGAAACGTAGGTTCCAGGTTATGTTAATGTTTACAATCAGGTTTCAGCGCAATATTTTTTTAGTAAATCAATAATAAGATAAATGCACTCGCCAATAATGCTTAGTTTACATTCGAACTTTATATTGTATGACTCAATAATGTTTTTCTATTCATCTTGTACCCTGTATTACCCCGTATGGTAATCCTAATATTAATTTCCCTTTGTACACATAAAGGGTTTTTAAAAAATCACAAAACCGTATAATTTTCCTTTGTGCGCAATTGCGTAGAGTCATTAAAGGTATGCGACACAATGCCGATTCCAATGTTAGATAGCTCGTCTAAATCTATCGAAAAAGTCATAAAGCTGTATTTAAATTACCTTTAAATGTCACCTCTACGGCGTTATGATGAATTATGATTGGATTTTTTTACCCGACCTGTCAAGGAAGGGTTATGTTTTTCGCGCGTATCTTGTATGTATATGTATGTATGTTTGTACTGATATTTCTTTATTACCTCGTATCTCCGAAACGGCTGGATGGAATTCAACAATGAGGGTATCGTTCGATTTTTCTCAAGCACCCGAGTGTTCATAGATAGGTGTAATTTTTCAAAATTCAAAATGGCAGATTTTAGGCGCAAATTTGTAAGTCTGCCTTTTTTTGACTGAACCTATCGAGTAGGGTATCAAAATAAAGGTAATTAAAGGGAGATTACAAAAATAATGCATTAGAACATGTTTTTAAAGGTACTACAGTCGGGTTGTTTGAATTCTTTTTAAAAATACTTGTTTTAGTTATGCAAAACTCTACGTGACTTAAATCAAGATAGCTAGTGAATGACGAATTGATGACATTTCTTTATTATTCTTTTTACAAATTCGTTGAAATGACCTCATAGCTTTTCATTATACAATGTGTAAAAAAAAGTACTGCGTTCCTTTAAACCACATGTTCTACTAATGATAACAAACAACTTTCACAAAGCACAAAAATTTGAGCTCGAAATAAAAATAAATCTTGTCCATACAAAATTGCAGATGAGGAGAGCATCTTTGTATGGAAAAGGCATTTTTTTGTCGATTTAAAAATTTTGTATTTTTGGGAAAGTTGTTCAGTTTTGCTTAATGAGCAACCCTTATACAAATATTTACACCTTTATCCCTTATGAAGGTGGAGTTCAGCAGCAGTCTGAAAAGCAGCTGGTACAGTACCTACTTTTTTTACACTCTGTATACTTGGAATTTTGTCATGCCTATGTAAAATTCATTTTACAGGCTATTTTTTTAATGGATTTTCATGAAACGGAATAAGGTTACTTTTTACTACAATGCGGATGAAACTGCAGCGAACTTAAAATAAACTCATTACTTTATCTCATAAAATTAATTCCGGCGATTTTTCATTTAAATTCGCAAACAAAAGCCGCATGTTAATGTCATTTCAGAATGAAACCACTCGCCTCCAGCGATTTCAAAATGATGTTTTTCAAAGATAATTGCGATGTCAGTTAGGTATATTAAAAACCTCAAAACCAAAACATTGAAGCCCGGATGGTGTAGTGGATAGGGCCGCGGCCTTCTGTGCAGGAGGTCGTGGTTCGAATCCCACCACGTACCAATGTGTTTTCGGTTTTCGAATTTCATATGTACGTTTATTCGGCGCTTTTACGGTGAAGGAAAACATCGTGAGAAGCCTGCACACACCTACGAAGAAATTCAAAGGTTGTGTGTAATCTAATCTAGGATTGGATCTGGTTTCCCTTCTGGGTTGCGAAGGTCAGATGGCAGTCGCTCTGTGTAAAAACCAGTACCCTCATTCAATTCCCTAGATTAGGTAGCCGACCCCGTGAAATTCGGGAAAAAGGCTAGGAAGATGAAAACCAGAACATTGGAAAATTTAATTTATTACGCTATAAGTAATTTATAATTATAATACTTTCAGACAAAGCGTTTTCAGTTATTTGCACAGTACTCGTAGCACCAGGGCTCCTGAGAGACCGAAATGACTTGTCAAAATTAATGCAATGCAAGAAAATGTTCATTTAGGTATTAGGATGTCCACAAAGCTTCGAAACGCCAGCGGGGTGGCGGCGGGCGTTACAAATGAAATTCTGAAAATATTATATTCCCACAATTTTACAATTGTCTGCGTAATACTTACTAAAGAATATTGTAGGTACGCGTATTGTAACGCAAACCTAATAATTATGTTAATTATAATTTTTTCTTGCTCTACAGAGCCACCGCGGTTCATCACCAGCCATTCGCACCTTCGCTCCCGACGGCAGAACGCTAGAAGCTGGCATATCAGTACCTCGGTCCCCTTCGCCACTACGAGCAGCGTCCCTGGACGTCCGTGCGGCACCCTTAGCTCACGGATCCCTAGCGTCTTTAGCAGACACTCCAGCACCGCCCAGTCCGAGGCATATGCCGCCAAGATGTCTTTCGCCTCTACTACCCATGCCAAGGTAATATTTAGATAGAAGCTGGCATACGCCTAAGTAGGTATGTACTTATTTTGTGCCTACTTGAACCCGACGAAAATCCAAAAACCCTGTAGTACCTCTAGATAGAAGTCTAGAAGATGCCCTCTTGACCTTTCCCTTTAAAAGCTAAACGTTTATTTATAGACTAGGTGTCAAGAGACCGGTGGTGATGCCAATCAAATCTCAATCGATTATCAAGTGCCTATTACTCAAATTTTGCCCGACGTTACTAAGCACTTAAAGGGGGATTATAATATAAATCGCTAACAACTGGATAGGTAGGATACTTAGGTAGGAATAAATTTGGCACGATTTACAATTTCGTGAAACAGGACAAATTCAATTTATATCTCACATTTTGTTGAATAGGATGGGCTCTCTTATGAAGATAGAAATAACGAATATAAATTACGATATAATGATTTGAAAAATCGTATTTTTCACGTGGGCTAATAGGTAACCAACCGACAGAATAAAGTACCTAATGCCGTATATACCGCGACTTTTTGTGACTAAGTTGTGACTAAGTTAGGTGCTAGCACGCACTGCGGTTTCTTCCGCGCAAAAGAAATCCGCAAAAATCTGTGATGTACCTATGAATTTGTATGAAGGTGCACGCACTTGCGGAAAATATTCGCCCGATATTCCAGATACAAATGTGCGAATATTTCCGCGTCAACGATTTTTTCCGCGCGGGTTAAATCGCAGTGCGTCTTACTCTAAGTGTATATTTTGAACCGTATGATTTACCTACGTACTTAATTTTACACCTTGCGTTCTCATCGATAGTCTCATGTGCAATAGTATCCTCGGCAATATAATCTCTATCACCAAGTAGGCGCAATATTCGTAAATAGACACTGATGTGATTACCACGACCCGATGGAGAATGAGCGCTACGAAAATTGAGTTTCTGCCAATTTGGGACGAAATGCTGCGCGGATTGCGCCTGCCTCACTTATGTAGGAGGTCCTTTACTCCCTTAGGGACTACACGTATTCGGATGGTAGATTAATACATACATACATAGGTAACATCACGCCTGTATCCCTAACGGAGTAGGCAGAGCGTCAACGACCCAAACAAAGGTCGTAAAGCCACATCTGCCAAGTTTTGAGGGTTGTTTAAGATAGATCTGTATATTGATGTAGTGACAGGTTGTCAGCCCTTCGCCTAAATTACAATATACTGAAACCCTCCAATCCCTTAGCTGGTTTATACAGCATGCCCGGGAGGAGATGCAGCTGGCACATTCTATGTTTTTCTATCGCTCCCAGTCCATCATGGTAGAGTTTATTGTAGCTACTAGAAATGTCATCTCGTAATAGTTTATTTGTAGATAAGGCGTGAAGCGTATCGTATAAAGGAATAGTAAAAAAAATATCTGATTAATGTTTAGGTTGTGAATGAACAACTTTCCCCAAGGAACAAGAGGTCGAAATATGAAAAAAAATATGAAAAAAATTGGCCTTCCCATACAAATGGTATTTTTTCCATACTTATTTCAACCTGTGTTCCTTATAAGGAAAATTTGTTCAGAGTCATGGGCAAACTCCAGATTCATACCCTAAAGTTTTGTCAGCATTTGTTTTTACACCTAATATAAAGCGCACCTGACGCACAGAATAATGAACGGAAGTCTTTACTCTGAGTATTAGATGAGGAGTTTCCTGCACGGATTAAAACATTATTTTTTATGTAAGTAGCCTAATAAGTTTAGCCTGATGGGTCATTTGTAAAACAAAAAATTAAAAAACTGGGTAAGAAGGTATAACGGGCTTGAAACATGTACGAGTAATTAATCCTCTCTACAGCCACAGTAGGTATAATATATTAGTCTGACTTATGACGTTACGTTAGTCAGACTGTCAGACTATTATATTATACTGTGCTACAGCCCTCGAGGAGGCTAGCAACATAGAAGGACTTTACGTTACTTACTCAATGATGACTCAATGATTATCTTTCATCAAGAGAGGAACAGAGAAGCTGTTAGTTCGACGTCGCCGTCGGCCTAAGACCAAGCTCTGTCTAATCAAATTTGAATTTAGAATCTTGGGGGGTCTTATGTGCTTATGTCCATGGCTTAGGTATGTCCAGCTCACGGTTGATAGTGACGATGATGAAGAGATGAACATAAACAGTCCATCGTCGTTTGCGTTGACCTAATTCTACAAAAATTGCATAAGTATTTTGCCTTCTAAAACATGTAAAGAAACCAAGAATTTTCGAACCCAAGTTCTTCAGCGAAATAAGCCGTTGTACTGAGCTACAGTGCAAACACTCCGGCGAAATTAGTTATTCTATTCAAAAGTCTTTAACATATCTCTTTCAGTGTCAAAATTAAAAATATTTTACCTTCCTAATTCTAACATTCCAGACGAATGGACCGCAGCAACTCCTTAGTCGAGAGCAGCAGCGGCCTGGGTCCCCTCAGCCCGGGCGCGGGGGCCGCAATCAGCGCACTGGGGGCCCTACAGCCGGACCTGTACACCAAGCGCGAGGCCCCGCTGGTCATCGAGCTGGAGGGCGCAGGGCCGTCGCTAGGCCGCATCCATTTGCGGCTGAAGTACGACTTTGATCGATCGGATTTGGAAGTGCACCTTATTGAAGGTATGTAGCAAAGTTGTTTGTTTTAGTTAGTTTACAAACTTTATGATTACGAAGTTACCTAAACCCATGTCAAAATATGAAGTACTAAAATCAATTAGGTAAGACCTAAGTATATGTCAGAGTGTTCTCTTTGTCAGACGAATCAGGTTAGGTGGACTCTATCGGGTCAGACACAAATTCCTTAGGGCATTACACCTGTAACTAAAATTTCGCACATGAGGGATTTGAACCTACGACCTTCGGTGAACCGTGCCGCTGTTCTAACCAACTAAAAGTCACCCTTAGACGTACTAATATCGCCGGAATATATGAAGGCACGGCTTACGGTAGCCTAGTTGGTTAGAACAGTGACACGGTTCGCTGAAGACTGTGGGTTGAAATCCCTCCTACGTATATTCTACGTATATTTACCGAAAAAGATGGCGTGACGATCTCGACGCCCATCTGAAACCTGGACTTAGGTTGCATTGAATCGTGATAATTCGTGACATCCAGACTGCTGCGGGGGAGGCCTTTGCCCAGCAATGGAATGATCTAATAGACTTGCTATAATAATAGTTAGGACATGTATTATCACTGATATGTTGTTTCCAGCTCACGACCTGGCGGGCTACGAAGCCGGCGGGTTCAACGACCCGTACGTGCGCGTGAGTCTGCTGCCCGAGGTGGACGCGCGCGTTCGTCAGACGCCAGTCCATAGGAATGAAGCTAATCCTTTCTTCGACCAGCACTTCAAGTTTCCCGTCTCTCATGATGAGCTGTCTGACAAGACGCTGCTGCTTCAGGTCTTTGATTATGACAGGTACGTTGCTATATGAGGCAGGCAGGAACTAGGCAACGAGGCTAACCGCTTCTTCAATCAGAACTTCAAGTTCCCCGTGTTAATGATGATTTGCTGTCTAACAAGACGCTGCTGCTTGAGTTCTCCGATTATGATAGGTAAGCACATAAGGCACTAGCTCATACGACATAGAAGAAACACCCAGGAACAATGCCAAAATTCTTCTCTGATGGTCAACACTTCAAGCTTAAAGTTCCACAACACATAAGAAAGACGCTTACCTACTGCTGCAAGACACTAGACCGAACTTATCACTTAGAAAGTACAAAGCTCGAAAGCGTTCGTGAAGGTCTATCACAAATATCCCCACATTAAAACTTGTCCTTTACTATGATTAGGTATCTTCCAATTCCAGATTTTCCCGCAACGAAGTGATGGGCTCAGCAAAGGTGCCTCTATCGAAGGTGGAGGTGGCGGGCGGGGCTGAGGTGTGGGCCGAGCTGTCGCGCGAGAGGAGGCCGCCGGAGGAGCTGCAGGAACTACTGCTGTCCTTGTCTTACCTGCCCTCGGCAGAGAGGCTGACTGTCGTCGTCTTGAAGGCTAGGAATCTACTGCCTCCACAAGAAGGGAAGGATGCTTTAGGTAAGTGATGGGCTAAGTATTTATTGCAAATGAATAGGATGCAACTCAATGACATTGTCTTCCGTCAAGAATCGAACTGACGATCTCCAGATCAAGAGCCTAAGGTCACAGAATATATAATAGTACCTAAGGTTCAGACGACTGCACCACGAAGACAGCTAATTTCTTTGTCTAGTTTTAGCTTTAATAAACAGAAAGCGTGCTGGTTTTTTGGACTTAAAGTACCTACAGAGAACTACCAACTATCGTGCTTAGATTCTAAACCACAAACTTAATTTTCCAGATGTTTACGTGAAGGTGTACTTGCTGGTGAACGGCAAACGCGTCAAGAAGAAGAAGACCAACCGTCGTGAGATCAACAACCCCGTGTGGAACGAAGCCTTATCCTTCAGTCTGCCTTCCAACAACCTGCAGGAGGCTTCCATTGAGGTAAAAAGGTTTTTCCTGATTTGTGTATGTGTTTAGGCATGTTTAGGCTAGTGGCAATTTATGAACTTCCGCATCACGTCTGATTCTTACAGTTTTCTATACTGTCCCGCAGGTGTGCGTGGTGACGGGCGGCGGCAACAACCTGGTGGTGGGGTGGTGCTGTGTGGGCGCGGCCGAGCCGGCGGCCGAGGGGCGCCACTGGGCGCAGATGGCGCACGAGACCAGAAAGGCCGTCGCCATGTGGCACACGCTCAGATAGACGACATACAACCCAGCTAAGCTCAGCTTAACAACATAATAATGTACTTCAATAACTCCTGCTATGCAACAATGTGCGCCATGACATATCAAAATGGCGGATTCAAAATGGCGGCCGAAACAAAGACGCTTCGATCCAACTCAAAATAATTATCTGAGGGTTTTTGTGTACAGATTGTTTCAGAATGACAAATACCTACAAAGAGAGTGAATTCAGTGTCCACGAAACTGAACAACTTTCCCAATAGAACAAAGGACGTCCGTCAGACGTAAAAATATCGACCTCCCATACAAACGGCCCGGTCAGCTAACTTACTTTACTATGAAACACCAAAATTTAAATTTTGTCTGATAGCCTATGTTTCATGCGGAAAGTTACTCTCATTTGTCGACTGATTTCAATTTTACCCAGTAGATATGCAAGTATCTTGTCTTGATGGATTATTATGTCGTAGCGTGCATACCCTGCTCAGATTTTCAAGTTGTATAACCAAACCAAACGCCTAGTCATCTCGCAAATCGTAGGGAAGGTTCACATTCCAATTACGATAATACAGTAAAAAAAATGCTGGCCGAACTTTATAATGAACCAGTTACCCATGAAACAGAACAACTTCCCCCAACGAACATGGTCGAAATGTGAAAAAAAAAATGAGTTTCCCATACAAATGATCCCAGCTGCTAGTCATGAATGGAAAGCCAAATTTTTTAATATTTCGACAAGTAGGGGAAAATTTCAGTTTCATGGGTAGGTAGGTTCATACCCTAAAATTTGCTCAGCTACTTACTAAGTAGTTAGGATAGAGATGACACCTGACACCAAATAAGTAGGTAAATCGTAATACGACTGCTCTTTCTTCAGTTACATTACATTACATCACAATTTGCACTACCCCTAAGTGTAACTCATATAAGAAATACCAGCGAATATGTCGAACTACCACTGGCGCTTTGGTTGGGCACATACCTAAAATGTGAGAATATTTTTTAATATAAGTGGATGTGATGAATGAATGGTGGCCTAATATATCTATCTGTACTGTACCTACTGTAGAACTAAATGTCCGTTTATGGGAAAACCAGCGGCCTATTTTTTTTGCAGTCATCAAACTATGTAATTCCTGAAACATTTGAAGAACTTGTTATTTATATCCTTTCGGTCCATTCAGGTTCAGTTCCTGTTTCGTCTAATGCGTCTGTTACGACCATTTCTGCGCAGGCTTGACTGCTCGCAATTGCCATATCAAAACAAGTATTATTCTATTTATGTTGTCTGGTTATGTTAGTGTTTTATATCGTCTACTGAAACCGTTATGTAAATTAGAATTTAAAAAGCCTTGCCTTCACAATACATTATTATTTGTAAAATGTTTCTGTACAGCACTTATTGATATTGCCCATCGAAAATCAACAGGCGTTTTTTTTTCTGTATCTGTAGCTAGTAAATAAATAAACTATGAGCTACTCTAATTCGTAATGGATATTTTCAGGAAATTTAAGGTATGTTGCATTGCATACTCTGGTTCCCATAGAGCTTACGACAGATTAAACTAAATAATAAAAACTTTATTATTGTTGAATGATAAATGCTAAACCAGTTTTAAAATCAGGGCTAATTTATTTTAAAGCACAGTAGTAATAAGTATTTTCTTAAGGCAAGGCTTTCTTGAACTGAATAAAAAATAACTATCCTATGATAATATTTGTAAATTCTTGTATGAGTACCTATCCACTTCTAACTGTGGGCTCTTTAGAAAACCTTTATTTGTGTATAAATTGTATAAGCAAAAACTATATAAAATAAATATTATAAATAAACCATTTTGTGCTGTCATTTTTACTGATTTTAGAAATAATTGTATATTTGAGCTTTGGAAACACCAAAAAAACTCTTATGAATTTATAGAAATATTTTATACAAAGACTTGAGGACATTATTTTGTATAATATTTTGTGTGTCCATTTAATCTGAAAATGGTTATATTTTGGAACTTCTACTGTTGTATAAAAATATTCAGCTGTGCCCACAGTTATCCTTGCATTAATAAGTATTAACTCTGTAACTTGTAGAATCCGTGCGTTAATTAAAGTATCTCCCTACTGTTAAAGGGTTTATGAATAAATATATCGAATTTTATTCCAAGAATATACGTATTTTTATCTAAGTGTATTTGTGTGAAAGAAACGTATTTTACTTTGTATTTTCTTTACAATGTCTGAATAAAATGTCTATTTGTAAGATTATCATTTGTTTCATTTATAGTGTGGTATTTTAGATTAGGGTAGGTAGAAGTTAATTGAAACGAGAATGTTACAATAATTTAAAATATTTATTTTTAACTTTTTAAAATTGTGTACATAGTTACAACACTTTTTTACGAATATCATAATTCGAAGTACTTATGAATAAAAACTAATTCTGGTAGCACTGACACGTTACCATGAAAGCAGTCTCGAGTCTCGCAGTCCTGAAGAGTTGCAGTCCAGTTCCCGGTCAAACGTATAAAACGATCAGAGCACTATTACGCACTAGTATACCTAACTTACACGACACTTACCGCTGCAGGCGGAGTAGCAGGCCCGACGACGTCACCAACTAAAATTGCATATTGAAGGTTAATGGTATACAGTCTAAGTATCTAAAATTTTATGGGAGGTATCGAAATCAAATCAACAGCCAAACGATAACCTTTTTTATGTGAATCGGTTGTAACTTTCATCAAAACATTTGATAAAAACATGTTTCGGTACATATTTTTGTAGCTATTCGTTTGACTGTTGATAAATTGGTTTTACATCGGTAAAACATGCAAATACGCTAATACTGAACTTTAATCGCTCTTCGAAATTACGTAGATAGATAAATCAAAATTACTGAAGCCTTATCTACAATGTTTTTTCTTGATAAGGCGTGTATAATGTAAAACAAATATTTACATTACTGACTGCTAAAATTAAAAGAATCATGCATGAAAGTTAAAGTATAGAACTGATAGAACAAATCTGTAATTAATACATTACACATCATCGTAGAGTCCGTTTGCAGTCGAGGAGTCATGGGATTGGGGCAATTTGTTCAGTGTATAAAAGTGTGTATGTAAAAATGGCGAGTATGTGTGGAGTGTCATTGAGAGGGGACTTTGGGGTGGAAATATTTGCAATCGGGGTCCTTGCAATCGCCGCCGACTTCGAACGGGCACATGATCGCGTTCGGGTCGGCCTCCCAACTGAAAAACATCCATTTAGACAACATAAGATAGAGTGGAGTGTGTGGACAGTTCAGATGCATACTTACACCGCGCGGCGAGCGGCGTTCAGTAAGCACGTGCCATCCACATTTCATCGAAAGTCATTGTATTTAAACGAGTATTTCAAATATGCTCTTTTCCGACTTCTACGTCTAGATCTAGACCTATTAGAAATTAGATGCACAATGAAACCAAAAAGAAAACGAGATTAGGTTTAGGATAATTTACATTATCAAAATCTACCTATTCAATGATGAAGAAATGGCAGGTATGATTGATTTAGGTGGGCAATTCCTACAATCCATTTCTAATCCTACTCCAGCTAATAGTAAACAAATTGATGTATGTCGATAGGTAATCTACGTCAGATATTTGAGACAGCTAATATTTTTTCTCCAATTAAAAATACGAACTATAAAAAAGTAAAACACTCACTTAGCTCTCTCCAAAGCTTGCAATGGCGACTCGTAATCATCTAACTCCTTTTTTTTCTCAATTCTTGGGTCCACAATGGTCATGGCTTCATCAGTCCTTGCATTCCCTCCGCCCGTTTCAACAACTGGAAGTCTAGCGTCGTTTTCGTTGCCATTTTTCATGCTTTCATTTGAATTATGTATGTCGACTACCCTTTCTCCGGCGTTAGTCAACGATGTAACAGTTTTCTTATTGTTAGTCACATCTAATTGTACAGACAGTCTTGTATTAGGCGCAGCAATTTCTTCAACTCTATCATTTACAACGCTAACTTTTACAGCCTTCAACATTTGGGGAGTTTTATAGTCTTCTTTCATTGGATTGTTCTCTTTTTGCAAATTGTTTGGACCATTTATTTTGGAATGTTTATTTAGTGAGCTGAAAAACAAAATTTAAACAAAAAGCTGATTGTGCTAGGCAGTAAAACAGTGCAAACATAAATACAGAAATTATACAGTGACAGTGTTAACATACCTGTTCAATAATCTTTGATGTTGTAACCTTATTTTAGTTAGTCTTTGTTGGGAAGTTCTTTGTTCTTTCTTATTTAAAGTAATGGCAGTTGATATATTTTTTAGCTCATTGGAAACTATTTTGTATTTCTGAATCAATTTTGTTCCTTCTTCTTTTAATTTCATCACTCTCGCCGATTCTTCTGCAATCTTTTTCCTGAAAATGTGTGACATTTTATTTTACTTCTTCAAATATTGATTTTTAATTCATAAATAACATCTCTCACAATACAGACCTCGACATGGCGATATGTTCCTCTAGCATGTTAAATGCAACAATCCTTGTGGTGTCCACAGACACATTTCTAGGCTTCAATGTGTCTTTGGCTAGTGGGTAGTTTATCATATTCATTGCATTTTGTCTTGCTTCTTTTATCTTTTCTAATTCTGCCATTTTCTTAACTAAATTCTTATATTCAATCTGCTCTGACTTTGGTAAATGGTTAACACTCTAAAAATACAAAAGATTTCGTATAGTATTTGAAATATAGGACTATTAAATTAAATATATCAAAGCATCTGACCTTTGCAACAAACTTCTCTGGTGGTCTTGGTAAAGGATTCTGCACAACATCTGGTAACTTCTCTTTCTCAACCTCCATTCGCGTTGATTTAAGAAAAATGTCAAGCTTTTGCTGGAAATCAACCTGCTCTGATAATTTTATATGCATTTTAGTTAAATTCTTTGTAGCTTCGTGTTCGTCCTCTGAACTCGATTCCCCTAAATTAACGACTATACGATTTTCTGGAACTTTGGTTTTAGGAACTGGTGGCGTACTTTCTCGCGATCTATCTACTTCAATCGCTTTAACAACTTTTGGATCAACAAGATTTGGCAAATTTTTACTCAGTGATGTTAATAGTTTGGCTCTCAGCAAATCTTCATCTTCTTCAAGCTCGTCCTCTTTAGGTTTAGGTTCTGAAATGGTCTGCACATCTTCTTTAATGTCATTAGTTATCCACACTATTGGTGTGGCTTTTGTATCATTAGTAGATGTTTCTTTTCCTTTCTCTTCAGTATCAGAACCCATATCCATATCAACAGATTCAATGTCAGTATTATTCCCTGGATCCACAGTGTTACCAAGTGCATTGTATTCTTCCAAAAAGTCATCTTGCATAGAAAATGAAGACTGAGACAATCTTTTTCTCAACTTTTGTTTCTGTTTCATTTCAATTGCTTTTTTGAGTAATGCAGATTTAAGGCATATAAGCCTTAACTCTGCAGTATCACTATCTTCATCCTCAGATACTGGTATTGGTTTTTCAGATGCAACAGATTGTTGCTCCGATTTAGTTTTTAGTGTTTTAGATTTAAGAGCATGTTGCCTTAGCTTTTCTAAATCTTCATCAGAATCTGGTTCTGACACTTTTTTGTCTTTATTATCACTGCTTTGTTTAATAACTGAGTCTACAGTGTCTATTGATGGCTGATCAATTTTAACAACAGCATTATCTTCATCAGTACATAAATCTATCAATAAACATTTATCTTGTTTTTCTTTTTCTTTTACATCTGTTGGTTTACTTTCAGCTTCTTCTGTTGTATTTTCTGGGCTGCTAAGTAAAATAGGTGAACAACTAACATCTTCAACATTATGAATAATTTCAGTCTCTGTTTGTTTGTCTTCAGTAAAAGTGTTTTTAACAGTGTCTTGAACTCTTCCACCAAGCATTTTCTGTAATCTATCTTGTAAGGAAGACTTATCATTGCAACTCCTATTCAATTCTACAGCATTAGCTAGTTTTCTTCTTTTATTCCTGTATTCATCCTCTGATTCTTCACTAGACTCACTTATGACTTTTAATTGTAATTTCTTTTTTCGATGTACTTTCTTTTTATTCTCCTTTGGTTTTGCCAAATTATATGGTTCTAAGTCTTTTCTTCTTTTTAGCTTGTGGTGTGATTTTGTATGCCTGTCATTTTTAACAGTCCTAGAAACTATGACACCAGTTTTCGGATTAACATTTGGAAAATTATTCTCCAAATTGGAGGTAGAAATATCAGATAAATCCAAGAGCATATCTTCGGTACCGTTTCCTAAAATTATAAAAATGGCAGATACATACAATTATTCTTAATTCTTATGTATTGTAATTTTAAATCTAATATCATTGAATAATAAGTAGTGTTCCTACTAATAATAAGGGTGACTACGGAACCCTAAAGGAAGAGATTCATGTCCTACTTTATTATAAATTAATCTTTATCATCCTGAAGTACATTTGTCAACAATCAATTGATTTTTATTTTCACAAGACTGTAAATGCCTTTCTACGGAATATAACCACAATATAAAACATCAACTCTGAAAATAGACAGTGATATCAGCCCATTGTTGTATTGCTGTAAAGATTACACTATACAAAGCAAACCTTAACCAATATGTGCAATTTTTACCATGTCCTTTTCATTTGTTTTTGCTAACTATTTTGCATACATGTGAAAATTTAATCCTTCAGCTTTTGAGGTTATCGCCATCATCCCTGACCTAGACTTAAAAAAAGGTGTGGATCCTTAGTAGAAAAATACAAGGTGTCACACAGACCTTTTAAATAAGAAGATTATCATGTCTTAGACATATAAGACATGATAATCTAAGGTATGTCTCAAGTACAAAGATAACAGATGCTCTTAAATATAGTTTAAAACAGAAGTGGAGATGGGCAGGACATATAGCGAGATACAAGGATAAAAGGTGGACTCTCCAAACAACAAAATGGCAAGGGCCAGCCAGCAGGAAAAAGAAGTGTTGAAAGACCAAGAAAAAGACGGGTCGACGATATAACAAAAACAGCAGGAAAAGACTGGTTCACAACTGCTACAGATAAGGAAGAGTGGAAAAAGAAGGAGCCCTTTTACTCTTGGTCTTGGGGACCACTAAAAGTAGAAGAAAAGCTATAATAATAATAATGTCTCAAGTACATTTCTTATACTAAGAGTAAAAAAAAAATAGGCCATATTTTAGGCTGTGATTCTGCCTGTGATACTGAACAACTTTCCCCAAGGAAGATAGGGCGAAATATGAAAAAAAAGGTTATTCAGTTTCATGGGTAGAATCACACCCTAAAATATGGTCAGCTATTTTTAACACCCTGTATATTAGGTTATTTTCTACCACAACCATAACTTATTCTTTACAATGGTCAGAAGAGTAGACTGTAAAGTGCTTGCTACATATTGTTTTATGATATGTAATTGACACTTGTATAAACAAACACACATTCTTGTTATAGTAGGCAAATATAAGATGTGGCCTCATTCTTCAAATGAATATTATAATGCTGATACAACTAACTTGAACTATAGAATATGAAACGATAAGGATTAGTTTGTACTTTGAATATGTTTTAATGTACAAAGTCTGCCCATACCTAAGGGTCTGGCAAAATCAAAGTATACAATCTCGAAATCAATTTTATAGAAAAGTAATGTGTAATATGCAAAACCTGTTTCATACTATAACGACTATTACCTGGTCCAAAGGACGAATTCTTCGCCTTCTTGCGCTCAAGGACATTGTTGTAGTTTTCTAGAACTTCCAGCCTCTGACGTAGCAGGAACTCTTCCTCAGACGATATGTCGGAGAGGTTGTCCAGATCGTCCACTATTTCACCCTCCTCCATCTCGGAATCAGCATTTGCTGGTACATTTTCAACACAAGCCATTTTGCTCCCTTTCTAAAATCTGCTATTCAACAATGAAAGTTTAATTAGTTAGGGTGATTCTCGTGCTAAGAAATTGTATTCAAATATGAGAACTATACTTACCCTTACACAATTAACACATTATGGCACAAATATAATTAAAAAAAATTACGAATTTCAAGATAGTCTGAGACGTAAAATCACCACTCGCGTGATGAGATTGTGTGACAGTGACAGACGAGAGACGGACGACATGACACTTTTTTTTTTTTGCATATTTTATGGCTTGGATTCAAGGAAATGACTGACATTTCATTCAATCAGTGATACCAGACTTGTCAGACAGAATGAAATAAAAATTAAAATAATATGTATTTCTATCTTCCAGTTTTTGAAGTTATACTTCTTCAGGGGCGTTAGGAAAAATTGTTGAGAGTGAAATTTTACGATGTGCGCGCATCACTGTAACACAAAAGTACACTATGAAGTTGGCCGTAAGTCTCGAAAAAATTAACGATGCCCGCGCATAAGGTTGAAGTTGGCTGTAAGTCTCGAAAAAAAAGCTACCAACATGGAAATAGAAATTCTATTATTATTACGTATTTGGCAATCTTATTATATAAAATGTTTGTTATAAAAATGTTTTTTTTTTTAAAGAATGTTGAAATAAAATCTTGAATATTACCCGTTTCGTAAGAACACAAGGTCCACCCACCTGTACAAGTTTTTATTAGTCTCAATCAAGGATTAGTCTACCTACATTCCTAGGATGGAGGAGTACCCAACCTATTACCATGCATTTGTTTCAAACTATATTATTTCAAGGACATTGAACCCAGCCCAGCTCACAATGAGCTCAATGTGGAAAAATCTTAGAGTAAACCTATATATACTATAAGAGAAAAATGGTAACATTGTAGCAAATTGACATGAACGAATGATTTTTCATTTATCAACCAATCCCCCGGGCATGCCAACCGCGAAACGATATCATATCACCGTGGTAAACTCTACCGCGCGCGCTAGTTTGGCATGCTACGGGGGCAGAACGAAAAACGCGACCAAATTAAAACTACGACATTGCATAGAAAAAGTGATACTAGTTGTGTACCTCTACTATTTATCCTCTAGTCCTAGTAACATTTTCAGTCAAATCGTCAAATCGGTCGGATCGGAACGGAATTCGGCCATAAAATATTCAAAAAAAAAAAAAAAAAAAAGAACGGAATTCGGAAAACGTCAACAAAACTAAAGTTCGCCCCTTTTGGTTTATTTATATTTATTTTTATGCGCTGGCAAAATTAAAACCCTGCTAAAATGAACGAAGAAAGCGACGAGGACTACAAATTCGCTGCGTGCACTTTTTTCGCCAAGAACCACCCAGGCGAGACCTGCGGGAGCAATGGTCTCCCTCTGACTCCAAGTTCTGTGACTATCCTGGGCCAGGCTCAGCGGCTTTTGACCCTGGAGCATCCTAACTTGTGCACCTACTTGGACATAATACGCGGCAAGCACGGTATGCTGGCTTTGTTGTAGAAATGTTTTGGTATATGCAGGTTTTGATTTTGTTTAAACTCTTTGTAAAAATCATAGTAACTATCAGTATCTATCATAACATCTAATCTATGTAGCATTATCTAATATTTATTGATATACTCCTGGGAGTTACCTGGCAAAAAAAAAAACTACACTATGTATACAGGGTGTAAAAATAAGTACTACGTTCCTTTGAACAAACAACTTTTCCAAAAAAGAAAAATTTTTGCTCGCAATTTTTTTTAAAATTTTATTTCAAGATAAAAAATTTGTGCTTTGGGGAAGTTGTTTGCTATCATCAGTAGAACATGTCATGTGGTTTAAATTTAAAGAAATGTAGTACTTTATGTATACACCTGTATTTATTTTATTGTAGGTAGGTATTGTTGCTGCAATGTTTATTTCTTTTTACAAAAGTGTCTTTGTATTGTATTTCTTTCAGAAAGGATAATAGTTGTAGCAGAAATCATTGGCAAACCTTTAAACGAGTATACATGCAAGTTCAGCTATGAAGAAGTGACAAACATTGCCCAGCAAGTGGCCAGTGCGCTACAATTCTTACACCAAGAGAATATCGTACACCGAACACTGGCAAATGATAATATTATGCTGGATAATCATGGGAGAGTGAAACTGTGGAACTATGGCATGTATTACATGACTGTGCAAGGAACTGAGGTGCCTTTCCCGCTTGGGTAAGGGAATATCTAGAAAAAATATATAATATCATATTTTCTTTTGACTCAAATGAGCTACAATACAAGTTACAAGTTAATGACTGATTTGCTTTTAATTAAAATTGTTAGTACAGATGATACACAAATTACGCATAGTCATAATTTGGAACAATCCTAACATAGAAATAAAAAAAAATCATTGTCACCAAACCTTTTGTTGTTTTGGAAATATGCAAGAACAAAAACACCTTTCTGTAACTGAATTATTGATAAAATAAAAAAATATTAAAACTTACAGCCGTCCAAAGTACATGAGTCCTGAAATAATTCTGAAAGGAGGTGGTCCTGCAGGAGACGTGTGGACCTTTGGAATTATTCTACTGGAACTGTGCATCGGAAAGCTCTGGAATAACCTGAAACCTGGTCCCATCTTGAGGAGGATTCTGACCCTGGTTCATGCTGCCAATCCTGCAGAGAGGATTGCCCGGGAACATGATTGCATTGAGGCTTATAAGGTAAAGTTAGATTATAAAGTTACAATAAAAGTTGCAAACAGTTTTAGTATTAAAATATTTTCAAACACGTGTTGAAATAATTAGAAACTGCAATTTTTAATTATAAAGGGCAACCTTTATAAAAATATTTTACCTGAAATGATTGTAAATGTTTTAGAACATTCACAAACATAGGTGTTTCGTAATTCAGTCACTTATTTTCCTAGCCCATTTAGGTTTTTCTGGTACTTACCAGTTGTTCTTTATTCCAGAAAATACCAGAAGACCTAAGAAATATTATAGAAAAATGTCTCAAAATCTACCCAAGTGAGAGGGCTCCATTATCTGAACTTATTGAAGACTTGTCTAAGTTGAAAAGCAAGGAATTGGTTGAAGTGAAGCCACCTAGAGGTCTGATGGGATGTAAACTGCAGTTTCTGTATCATTGGTGGCAACTGGCCGGAGGGGACATACAGGGAGAATTGAAAAAGAACTATCTCATTAAAAATACACCTCCTATATTAACTATGCCTATGTAAGTACTCACTATGAATTTTCACAAAAAAAACTGAGTAGAAAATCATTTCACCTAAATTATATATTTGGTAAGTTTATCAAGAACATAAATAAGTAAAAAGTGGGCAAACAATATAATTATTATTACAATATATTCAGTGGCCAGGTCTTATAAAAGAATTAAAGGTTTGTCTTGAGATATCAGCATTCAAGGTGGGCATTTTTGACATAGTTTTAGTCACAAATATGTCTCCCACCTTTAGAAGTTAATCTTATGCACAAAATGTAATTATAATATTTTAGCAGATAAGTTTGAGGTAAGGAAACAGAAAATGGGCGTGTTCAACACAAACTTTACAAAACTGTTTTCTACACAATTTTAAAGGTATAAAGCAGCGATTACATTACCCTGCCGATCGGGCCCGTTTTGACATTACATTGCTTGTGCACGAATGTTACTTGAAAAACTACTGAAGCTAAGCAGCAATGTATATCAAATCGGGCCCGATCGTCCGGATAATGTAATCGCTGCTTATTGCTTAACTATCTTTTTCAGTGCCATCCTCCTAGACGGCTGCACGATAGGCGGCAAAACGCCCCCTCGATACGACCGTCGTTTTGCTAAATACAGTCTATCTCTACTTAAACAACGTCTCGCGCACATATCGCCTCACGATTACTACCCGCTCATGCACGAGAAGCGGAAGGTGTGCGATGCTGTCACTCTGCCCAAGATCATCAGGGAAAGAGATACCGAGTACCAGTTCTATAGACTGCTGTGGTTTCACAGGTTACTGCATGTAAGTAGTGTTTTATGGTATACAAGTTTAGAGAGAATGTTCATGCATAGGCTTGGTGGCATTTTACTCCCGCCACATTTTGACAGAAGGTTTAGCAAGTACAGTCTATCCCTAGCTTAAATATTGCCTCACGAATACTACCCGCTCATGCACGAGAAGCGGAAGGTGTGCGATGCTGTCACTCTGCCCAAGATCATCAGGGAAAGAGATACGGAGTACCAGTTCTATAGGCTGCTGTGGTTTCATAGGTTACTGCATGTAAGTTGTGTATTTTGAATGTTTGATTCTTATGTGAAAAATATTTGCATAATAAATAAAATGGGACTGAACTGAACATTCTCTCTTAACTTGGCAGAAACAAATAAATATTTAATCTTTATTGATGACTGTTATTTATTCTTGTATTTATTTGTGTTTCTAAAGGGCTACCCCTACACAGCACCATACATAAGAGCGGAAGCGGAAACAGACGTCCCTCCTCTATTAAGGGGGGATGTATGGGCAGCCCTGCTGGGCGTGGTGGGGGACATTGAGGACCAGTATGAGAGGATTGATAAAGAAACTCCTACTCCTACTGATAGACAAGTAAGTATTGCTCATAGCTGTTTTTTTATTTAAAAAAAATCGTAATATCTTCAGTTACTAATTTTATGACCTTAATTTGAATGCACGGTAGCTCAACGGTTAGAGCAGCAGCACGGTTAGTCGTGGGTTCAAATTCCTCCTGTACGATATTTTTGATTTCTATTTTTAGATGTTTAACATTCTTAATATTATGACTCTACTAAGTTCTAACAATTTCCATCTGAGAGGAAAGATAATGTAATGTTAACTCTGGCTAGGACAGTTTTAAACGAAATTAGGCTCTTCCAGAAGGCACTGGCATTCTTAATTCTCATAAACTGACGAAATACAGCGATCTGCTTCGCGCGGGATTTTACAGTGGAATTAGACAGTTCGTCGCGTAATCTGCCAACGTTTATATGAGACTAGCTGTTACCCGCGGCTTCGCCCGCATGGTCAATGTGAAATAAAAGTATCCATTGGATCGCTTAGCCTTGACAAATAACCGCCAACAATCCTGACATTCAAGGAATATTCCACAACACCCTAATAACCATAACGTCTAGTAACATATGTATAGTACATATTTACAATCATAATTTTCAGTAAATACTTACAGCAGATTCGACCGTATGTCAATGACGCAGCACTTGTCCTGGCAGACTAATGAGAAGAAGTCGCTCAGACTGATCCGAGGACAAGTCTCAGCGAACAGCTGATCCATTGATATCTCCACCGCGTCCATAGAGTCAGTAGAGGGTGGTTCCTTGAAGAACCTCCTGTAGCTGATGCTGCGAGGGGAACTGCGGCACATCTCTATCGATTCCTGAAAGAAAACATTTCAAGACTTTAAAAAAAAATTTTTTTTGGCTTTTTTGCGCTTTATTCCGTGTGATGCCGGGTTAGAATAGCATCACCCCATAACTTCCCGTGGGTGTCGTAAAAGGCGACTAAGGGATAAATCAGGGAATGGGCAGCAGCGTTCACTGTGAATGGGAAACTTCTACTGCGCTCACCAACCCGCCTGCCAAGCGTGGTGAGTATGGCATATATCCCCAATGCCGGGGAGGCCCATGTCCAGTAGTGGACTGTTGTGGCTGATGATGATTAGTTAAAGAATACATTGAAAATTATAGTTTTTTGTGTTCAGATCAGACAGTTTAAGCATTAGCATAAAAACTGTATTACCGAAAATGATCAGGAGGCGTATGTTGCCGAACGTAGCGGGCATAAAACCAGAGAAAAATCGTTGGTTCAACTAAAGACTGTCCCGAAAAAGTCGTCCTACATTGGGTAAGTACATATTTATGATAAAGTTTGTAATAATGTCACCCACCTTCACACACTCTCCTATGTCAATCTCAGGCAGGTCAGAGAACAGTAGAATGCACTCGTTGAACCCTGACTCCAGCAACGTGTCTCTCAGCTGCCTCAAGATGGCCACGCCCATAAAGAGAGGTAATGACCCCCCTTCAACTAGCAAAGCGTCCCATAGGTGGACGATTTTGTGGATCGGGAATACGTCTGCAACGAAAAATTTATTATTCTACTCTACTCTATACCGGGTGTAAAGGACAGCGAACCAGAAACTGATAGGGGTAGCCCTTTAGAAACACAAATAAATACAAGAATAAATAACAGTCATCAATAAAGATTAAATATTTATTTGTTTCTGCCAAGTTAAGAGAGAATGTTCAGTTCAGTCCCATTTTATTTATTATGCAAATATTTTTCACATAAGAATCAAACATTCAAAATACACAACTTACATGCAGTAACCTATGAAACCACAGCAGCCTATAGAACTGGTACTCCGTATCTCTTTCCCTGATGATCTTGGGCAGAGTGACAGCATCGCACACCTTCCGCTTCTCGTGCATGAGCGGGTAGTATTCGTGAGGCAATATTTAAGCTAGGGATAGACTGTACTTGCTAAACCTTCTGTCAAAATGTGGCGGGAGTAAAATGCCACCAAGCCTATGCATGAACATTCTCTCTAAACTTGTATACCATAAAACACTACTTACATGCAGTAACCTGTGAAACCACAGCAGTCTATAGAACTGGTACTCGGTATCTCTTTCCCTGATGATCTTGGGCAGAGTGACAGCATCGCACACCTTCCGCTTCTCGTGCATGAGCGGGTAGTAATCGTGAGGCGATATGTGCGCGAGACGTTGTTTAAGTAGAGATAGACTGTATTTAGCAAAACGACGGTCGTATCGAGGGGGCGTTTTGCCGCCTATCGTGCAGCCGTCTAGGAGGATGGCACTGAAAAAGATAGTTAAGCAATAAGCAGCGATTACATTATCCGGACGATCGGGCCCGATTTGATATACATTGCTGCTTAGCTTCAGTAGTTTTTCAAGTAACATTCGTGCACAAGCAATGTAATGTCAAAACGGGCCCGATCGGCAGGGTAATGTAATCGCTGCTTTATACCTTTAAAATTGTGTAGAAAACAGTTTTGTAAAGTTTGTGTTGAACACGCCCATTTTCTGTTTCCTTACCTCAAACTTATCTGCTAAAATATTATAATTACATTTTGTGCATAAGATTAACTTCTAAAGGTGGGAGACATATTTGTGACTAAAACTATGTCAAAAATGCCCACCTTGAATGCTGATATCTCAAGACAAACCTTTAATTCTTTTATAAGACCTGGCCACTGAATATATTGTAATAATAATTATATTGTTTGCCCACTTTTTACTTATTTATGTTCTTGATAAACTTACCAAATATATAATTTAGGTGAAATGATTTTCTACTCAGTTTTTTTTGTGAAAATTCATAGTGAGTACTTACATAGGCATAGTTAATATAGGAGGTGTATTTTTAATGAGATAGTTCTTTTTCAATTCTCCCTGTATGTCCCCTCCGGCCAGTTGCCACCAATGATACAGAAACTGCAGTTTACATCCCATCAGACCTCTAGGTGGCTTCACTTCAACCAATTCCTTGCTTTTCAACTTAGACAAGTCTTCAATAAGTTCAGATAATGGAGCCCTCTCACTTGGGTAGATTTTGAGACATTTTTCTATAATATTTCTTAGGTCTTCTGGTATTTTCTGGAATAAAGAACAACTGGTAAGTACCAGAAAAACCTAAATGGGCTAGGAAAATAAGTGACTGAATTACGAAACACCTATGTTTGTGAATGTTCTAAAACATTTACAATCATTTCAGGTAAAATATTTTTATAAAGGTTGCCCTTTATAATTAAAAATTGCAGTTTCTAATTATTTCAACACGTGTTTGAAAATATTTTAATACTAAAACTGTTTGCAACTTTTATTGTAACTTTATAATCTAACTTTACCTTATAAGCCTCAATGCAATCATGTTCCCGGGCAATCCTCTCTGCAGGATTGGCAGCATGAACCAGGGTCAGAATCCTCCTCAAGATGGGACCAGGTTTCAGGTTATTCCAGAGCTTTCCGATGCACAGTTCCAGTAGAATAATTCCAAAGGTCCACACGTCTCCTGCAGGACCACCTCCTTTCAGAATTATTTCAGGACTCATGTACTTTGGACGGCTGTAAGTTTTAATATTTTTTTATTTTATCAATAATTCAGTTACAGAAAGGTGTTTTTGTTCTTGCATATTTCCAAAACAACAAAAGGTTTGGTGACAATGATTTTTTTTTATTTCTATGTTAGGATTGTTCCAAATTATGACTATGCGTAATTTGTGTATCATCTGTACTAACAATTTTAATTAAAAGCAAATCAGTCATTAACTTGTAACTTGTATTGTAGCTCATTTGAGTCAAAAGAAAATATGATATTATATATTTTTTCTAGATATTCCCTTACCCAAGCGGGAAAGGCACCTCAGTTCCTTGCACAGTCATGTAATACATGCCATAGTTCCACAGTTTCACTCTCCCATGATTATCCAGCATAATATTATCATTTGCCAGTGCCTTCAGGTCGTACGATATTC
>JARACY010003241.1:0-34877 GCA_029255725.1 Scrobipalpa atriplicella
CTTTTTGTTGTATTATATGAGTTCAAGCTATTTCACCACCATGTAAAAAGTATAAACGTTAATACAAAATGGATAATAACAAAAATAAATGACTATTCCAATATTTATTGTTTTATTTAGTAGTATTATCGTAGGAAACAGTAACCTTCTACATAAAATTTTGGAGGTTTTAGGTCAAAGACCTAGGCATAAACGTCACGCAACTAGCCGTGGGATAGTTAATACAAATGTGCGCCCTCCGATTCTATGCCTGTTCTCTTTTCGAACAGACTCTAGCTGAGTTGGCAGCCATGTTGGCCGCGTAAGTTCCTTTTTTCGCCACTCACACCACACTTTTTTCATCCTCCTGAGACCCCACGTCCTCGTTTGAGTACATAGCAACAAAATAAAAATAAATCATCACGCTTCTAATCTCAAACGAATGATTTAAAATTGTATTTGTTATGTATGTATCCGAATGAGATTACATACTTGAGAAAAATAAAAATCTGCACCAAACATTCAAGCCATTTATAAAAAAAAAATCTTTTTAGGTGATGTGAGGAATATCTCCAGAACTCAGGAGGTTAAAGCGTGGTGGTACTGTGCCGGAATGCATCCGTCACATTTCCTTCGTCGTTGATCAAATTACAGTAATCATCTTATAGTTTTTAGAATATAGGATAGTTCCACATGAATTTAGCATCACGTTTAGAATCTTCCACCTTTCCGATAAACTCTGTATACTAAATAAGATCAGATTTTGGGGCCTCCTTAATAATTGCCTATTCCGAATAGGTTAGAGACCAGGTTTTAAGCAGCGATTACACTTCCCTGCCGATCAGGCCCGTTTAGAATTTACATTGCTTGTGCACGAGTCTTACTTGAAAAACTACTGAAGCTAAGCAGCAATGTATATCGAATAGGGCCCGATCGGCCGGGTAATGTAATCACTGCTTTAGTTAGATCGACAGTCGCAAATGGTGCGACGGTCATTATTTTAGTCTATGGATTCTAAATTAAGTTGCAGTGAAGCGATATCCGTAATTAAGGAACTGTAAACGATGATTTTGTTTTGTTTTTACAGATTAGTTTCTGGTTAGCTGCCCTAATCATACACCCTATTTGAACTATTTCCCAAGGATCATGAGTTAATATCCAAAATATACGGCTCGCGCATTTCACTGCAACGTTCTATGATATATTAATATGCTTTTGAAAACGAACTCCCCTAAAATTTCTAAAAGTAAAATTGCAAAATCGACTGTCAATTCTATTCATTTTTTTATTTAAACAAAAACACACGAAATAAAGTAATAAAATATCACAGTACACAATAAAATAGAAGGCGGTCCTCCGTGGCGCGGTCTTATAGAATTTGGACGATAGAGCAGTTCATTTTCAAAAACAAAATTGTAAATTCAGATCAGACGGGAAAAAATACCAGTATTTAGTTGCTGTCACAGTTTCTGATATTTTGATACGAAGTTATTCTTTTTTAGCATGACCACTGACTAAAAAATCCTTCGGCAAGCGGCGGGCGGTGTGTAGCAGCCTTTACATATCTTTTATCTCGCAACTGCCGCTTATTAGCTATGTTTGTGTGTGTGTGTAAATCACAATATAATTTCTTCAATGTGTACAAAACACAAAACACCCATCACAGACGGATTTCTGAGTCATCAAAATTAATCATCTTGTGAAAATGAGTAAGTTCGCTTTTTATTTTAAATACTTGAGGATTTTCCCGCCTGACCCGAACTAACCCTATAAGGTGGTCTACAATTACGTCACAGCGTCATCCAGTCTATATAAAAAACGTTCATGTACACATGTCTAATCGTCTTACATAATTTATTTACCTTTAAATTTGTTAACCTACCACCACGTAAACTAGTTTAGTTTCCTCCAATCAGGCTTCATACTCACTCACCACTCTCGAAAATAGTTAAAAATAAAGATAATACATAGACTTACAGGCTGACGGGAAGGAAACTTGGGACATCATGTATTTTATGTATTTTTCAAAATAAAGATTTTTGTTTTGACAAATCGGCCAAGACCCATTTTGATTTTATATTATATTCGCCAATAATACATGGATGGATAAAAATGTTTATTGTATATTTTCATGTTTGATTAAGTTTCAAGCTAAAAATATGCAACGAATTTTCATGTTCTAAATACCTATAAAATAGCACTGGGTGCAAAAACTTCCACGATTATTTAATTTTTGTCAAGACGTCTTAATAGTTTCCAAAATGGCGTCGTACTAGTTTCCAAGATGGCGTCATTATAGTTTCCTCTCACCGTCAGCCAGTGTTGTGATCACGCAACAAGATAAATTTTATCGACATGAAAATTGCTACTTCATTGATATAGCCACGTTATAGTAGTTGTTCGACAAGCTAGTCTGATTGTGTGGCCTTCGGTAACGTTTCAATTTTAATTACATAGGTTTTTGTTACCCTGTATTTTATCACTAATTATAAAAGTTTTTTTCTTGTCTAAGGTACCGTTGTCAACCTTAAGTTATTGAGTTCTTGTATTTACCATTTCATTGTATTAAAAACAAATAGTAACGAAAAAAACCGCTATCAATCAAGCTTCTTCTGAGGTACCTTTCTATGGAGGCAAAGGGATTTAAGCCCAAACAAAATCTTCATATAATTTCATTAACTTCAGTTTTTTCAATCTAACTAAATCAATCTTTATTTCTCACTTTTACTACATTGTTGTCAACTAATTTATAAAATAAGGAAAATGGGTTTTTAGCAGTTTCAAAGCCAAATCTAATCTGTTCACTGGTACTCGATAAGTTATGGTTGCCAACGATGAGTTACTAGACCTCTAGGGTTGGTAGTGTGTGTGTAGCTATCTATCGTTGTAATAAAATGCGGGTAGTGAGTTACCTCGGCCACTGCGGGCGACGCCGCCCGGATTAATTCTGCCCTGGAAAAAGAAAAAAAAAGTTGTATTCTGTAGAACTAGAAACATATTTTTTGGCGTCATCTAACATACTTAGGCCATCATCTAACATACTTTGAGCGTCATCTAACATACTTTGACCGGAATCGAACATAGTTTAAACGTAATCTAACATACTTTGAGCGTAATCTAACATACTTTAAGCGTCATCTAACATACGTTGAGCGTCATCTAACATACTTTGAGCGTCATCTAACATACTTTGAGCGTCATGTAACATACTTTGAGCGTCATCTAACATACTTTCGGCGTCATCCATTATCGTTACTAATTTTTAATGTTTCATATCGAATCCGGAGTCCAGTTTGACAAGAATAAAATGGCGGATCAGAAACGTTTATCTTACCAGTCGTTGGGCGCGGCTAGGACAGGAAGGGGTTGGGCGTGTGCCTCGTCTGCTGCGGGGACCACGGCGACGTGGTGCGCGGCGCCGCCACTGGGGCAGGCACCGGCGCCCATGGGTCTGATGATACCTGCAACATAATCATAATAATGTTAGTCTTCCTAATCGATTTCCTTTCATTATCTTATTTTGAAGAGACAGACTGATGACACGACCGGAGGGAAATTGGGCGCAGGACAGACTATTAACTTGTTTCTTGAAGTGGCGCCATCTATCCGCCACATTAAGTATTCTTACCGGTGCGGGCGCTAGCGGCGCAGCGTAAGGGGCGGAGGCGAAGGCGGGGCTGGGCGCGGCGGGCGGGGGGAAGGGCGCGCCGGACAGTCCCATCTGTTGCTGCTTCAGCTCGTTGATTGTTAGACGCGCCTGTTGAGAAGCGATAAGTTAGATAAACTATTCTTCTTATTGGAACAGTATTTCAAAGATTACAGATTGTGTGTGTGTGTGTGTCATTAGTTGATGGCTGCTGCAGTCTGTCCAGGTTGACCAGCGAGGAGTTGTCTCCAAAGAATGCTGATGGAGACTTCTTGACGTGTGTATATGTGTGTGTGTGTATATGCGACCTTTGGGTCGTTTTCGCTCTGCCTACCCCATTAGGGATAAAGGCGTGATTTTATGTATGTATGTATGTATGTGTATATGCGTGCGCACGTGTGTATGTGTGCTTACCGGCGGCGGCGGCTGGAACAGGCTCCTGGTATCGGCGAATGGATTGGCAGTGGCCGCTGGGGGCTCATTAGTTGATGGCTGCAGCAGTCTGTCCAGGTTCACCAGTGAGGAGTTCTCTCCGAGGAATGCTGATGGAGACTTCTTGATGTGTGTGTGTATATGCGTGCGCACGTGTGTATGTTTGCTTACCGGCGGTGGCGGCTGGAACAGGCTCCTGGTATCGGCGAATGGATTGGCAGTGGCCGCTGGGGGCTCATTAGTTGATGGCTGCAGCAGTCTGTCCAGGTTCACCAGTGAGGAGTTCTCTCCGAGGAATGCTGATGGCGACTTCTTGATGGCTCCCGTGCTGGATGACGGTGGTGATATCGGGTTTGGGGTCAGCCCGTCTGCTGGAAGAGAACGGTTGGAAATGGTAAGACGATAGAAAATTTATTTGTTTATACAAGTTTGATTTCGATTACTTTGATTGGATTTGATATCGAGTGCAAATGCTCCTCTAGAATCTATTTTCATTCGTTGTTTATCCAAGCCTGCATCAGTACCATTATTTAGACGGAAGCCTTTTAAAAGACTTTTGGGCGTTACGAGGCTAAGGCATTGATAATCAGCACGCAAGAGTTAAAGCGAGTTTAAGTTCGTATCAGAAATGTCATTTCAGTACAAAACGACCTGTCAAATCCATACTTAATATTGCTCTCAATATTGAGATCGATTTATGAATACGAGCCTAAGATTACTGCACTTACTGAGCGCGGACAGGTCGAAGGGGTCGCCTGCTTCCACGTTGTTGTTCTGTACGGTGCGTTTGGACAACGCGTCGAATTGCTCCAGCTCGGACGACGAGGGCGACGATAGCATCGATGTTGGGGATTTACTTTGCTGCAAAAAGAAGTAAAATTTTATTTTAGTATACAATGTGACATAGGTATTTTTGTATGTTTGTTTGTTGCTAAAAAAACTCTAAAACTATTGGACCAATTTCAAAAATTATTTCCCCAAGTGTAAGAGCTGAATCTCCTAACACAACAAAAGCATACCATTTTAGCATTGCATTTTTAGAAAGCTAGTAATACAGGCTACTTTTTTCCGTGGGAAAATATCCGATACCGCGGGTGATAGTGAGGTTCAAAAAGCTCAAAAGGTTCCTTTTCTTGTCATGTTGGTTTCGAGTCGATCGACCTGATGAACCTTGCCTGGGCCTAGTATTAGTATAAATTACCTGTGCTGGGGCCCAGGGGTCGGCGGGTGGCGGGGGCTGCGCTGGGGCCCACGGGTCGCGCGCCGGGCTGCCCACAGCTGACCATGCATCGGACGATGTTTCCTGCAAATATAAAAAAAATTGCTTGGTAAGTAAGTTTTTTTTTTATTTATTATCAATAATGGGTTTGCTCTTGAATCTAGTCTAGATCAGGGACGACAGATACAGAGTCGACGATGAAGCGAGCTCACCCAGAAGATGGTTGTTGTTGATGTTCACTCAAACTTTGAAGAGTTGAGTGTTACAGTTGTTACAATTTTTCGCTGACATATGCATTCGGAAACACAGACACAGGTAGTGAGTTCACTATTTTATACTTATTTAACTGAGCGCATTATGAAAAAATATTGAAATGAGTTAGTTCGAATAGGTTTAGCAACATCAGTGGTCAATCTGTAATTTGCTTCTTTGCACTTCTATAATTATACTTGCAAAATACGAGTAGAGAATTAGAATTTCTTATGCCCATGTCAAAATTAATTTCTTATTTCTATATTTAGCCTGCCTAATGAATGTACAAAATTCATAAGACATCACATATTAGCCGATCTACTGATTAAAACCAAATAAATCGCTAACAAATATTGCTGAACACCAAAGCAAGTGGCTGAAAGTAAAAAGGAAATTATAGATCTAGCAAAAAGTATAGAGATTCAGGAAGGTTTTGTTATATTATTAGCTTTTTTAGTCTTTCCTAGGTTAAGTAGTAGGTAAATTGTTTTAGCCTGATTATAAAATCACTAGCCAATAATTACTTTGAATCTGATTGATCATATGTTACTATTTCCTACGATAATACTACTAAATAAAACAATAAATATTGGAATAGTCATTTATTTTTGTTATTATCCATTTTGTATTAACGTTTATACTTTTTACATGGTGGTGAAATAGCTTGAACTCATATAATACAACAAAAAGGCATTATTTAATGTACTATAAGTTCTCTTTTATTAGTTGTTTTATCTCACGACTGCAGCTAAGCCAAGCCATACTATGGGTACGGATACGAGGCCTTGTGTGCGTTACTACAGGTCTTCTATGGCGAACTTATGCACTACACTAATGCAATTTGCGTGTTAAACACATAAATATGGCTAAACTGTAGTCATTAGATAAAACATCTGTCTGTACAACCAGCAAAGGCGATTGCTGGGCAGAGGCGCTCAAAACGGATGAAATTATTTCAGTAAATTATTTATTGATTACGAATTTTCATGACAGACCATTAATAACCTGAAATAACTTCAATCGTTTAGAGCGGCCCTGCCCAGATATCTCCTTTGCTGACTGTACTACACTTCACTTTTCTTCATCTTTTCTGTTACAATCTGCTCGCTCACGTCTTCCACAGGTGGAGCACAAAACTGCCAGTGCTTGCCATTCTGTACATGACACCAGTAGTAATCTGACGTCCCTTTATCACACTTCCCCGTACAAGGATTGCCGAATATGGTGATACTATCACGCCCCCTGTTGCAATAATCCCAATCCACGTTATTATTCGTGTGGCAATTTAGGAAGCTAAAACCGAAGTAGTTGCAATTGCTCAAGCAGTACTTGTTGTTTTTGTCCTTGACTCCGGCCGTTCTGTATCTGGGAGCTGGTTGTCCATTGGTAATGCATTCTTTGACGCTGCCATCGTCGGCTGCGACACATCTGTTGTTCTTACAGTTCGCCATGCAAGGGTATCCGTCTGTCGTATTAGCGAGATGGGTGTATTCAAAAGAAATACCGACGGTTGTTCTGCCTATGACCGCGAATATGGCTGCAGTGGTAATGTACATTTTTGTATCTCTTTTTAAACAGTTTTTGATTTTATGTGTATTAAGAAGCCAAAATGATGTATTGACTGTAGGAACTTAATACATCTTGACAACTGCGTAGCAAAATCTATACAAAAGAGTGGCGCAATAAACAGAGCTTTATAATCATAATCATGAAACCGGTCCACAGATCCAAAAAATAATATCGTATCCTTACAAAAATAAACATAAATGCTGTGTCGGGTTTTTGCCTTATTATATGTAATTTCAAATTTGACAATAAATAATGATGAATCGTTTTTAAATACAAAGACTATAATTAATTTCAGTAGCATCTCCCATTAATGTTTATGATTAAATTGTACAAACATTGTTCACAAGTTCACTTTAATTAAAATACTTAATTTAAATTTACATTTTTACACTTCACGCGTCAACTTTCTTTTCTTCTTCAGCTGTCTTCTGTTTTCCGTCATTGGCATCTTCAACATCTTCCCTCGGCGGCGCACAGAACTGCCAATGGAGTCCGTTCTCAACTTGACACGAGTAATAGTCAGTCGTGGCCTTCTGACACTCCACTGTGCAAGGCTTTCCGTAAATAGACACATCATCACGTTCAAAATTGCAATAGTCCCATCCTTTTTGGTTCGTAGTAACACACCACATGTATTTTTCGCCGAAGAAGTTGCAATTGCTTAAGCAATACTTGATCTTTTTATCCCTGATTTCTGATGTTCGGAATCTCGGTGCAGGCTGTTTATTTGTCCAGCACTCTGAAGTGTGCCCGTCCCAGTCGGTAATGCATCTGTTGTTCTTGCAGTCGGTAAAGCAAAGGTATCCGTCGGTCGTATTAGCTAGATGAGTGTACTGCCATGATGTCTCTGCTGATGTAGCGCCTACGACTAAGATAATGAATACGGCAGCAATATACATATTGATTTATTTTCTATTCAAATTGTCAATACTTCTATAATAACCAATGTTATACAGGTAAAAACTTAATACATCTTCACAGCTACGTAGCAAAAGCCATACAGAAGGGGCGAGTAGTATGTAAACAGCTTATAACCGCGCAAACCGGTCGGCAAAGGCAACAATAACCGTAACTCGATTTCTCTGGCGCATAATATGCGACAGCTTTTGCATATCGTATCTTTCGATTTTGCGATCCGAGTTTTAAAAACATTTTTTTTTTTTATAAGCTGATACGAGTTTAATTTATCTAAAAAGGGAAAATAAAATCTTTTGTAAGAATTCTTTCAGGAAAAAATATTTTTGACTTTCATACTTGATTGACTGATCGAGGTGGTAATTTTGTATGGGAAAGTATTTTTTTTACCCTGAAAGTTTTTCCTGATGAAAGTTGTTCAGTTTCGTTGACTGAGCAACCCCTATCAGTCTCTGGTACGCTGTTCCTTACACCCGGTATACGGTGTGTTGCGCCAGTGAAATCGGTTGCGCATTACTGTTCGCATTTTTTTACTCGACTATCAAGGAAGGGCGATGTTTTTTTAATTAGCGTATTTTTGTACTGAGCTTCACTCGATTGTATTTCGTACAAACACAATCCAATAATAAACTAATAATTGATTACATTAAAAATAATAGCATAGGCCAGAAACACTTGCTGGTTATTTTTTAAAGAAAAAAAAGAATATAAGTCAACAAAGAACGCAGAGCCTGCCAGTAGTCACCAAGATGCCAAACGCGTGGGCCGCCTTGCCCCTCTTCGTTTTACTCGGGAGCACATACGCGCAATGGACTTATAGTATAGAGGCTACAACAACCGAAGGCCGGCCCTGCTTCACCGACTGCATCGACAACAGATGCATAATCGACTGGCACAACAACCGCAGAAACTGCACAAGAGACATTAAAAACGTCGCGCCAAGATACCAGACAACGCAACACGTCGAGGGAAACAAGATCAAATATTGTTTGAGCAATTGCGGATACTTTGGACACGAATACGAGTGGTGCGTCGTAAGTAATGATAAGAAATGGGACTATTGCAATAGTAGTTCGGAGGATTTATCAGTATATAGACGTAAGTGCAAGGGGCAATGCGCTAAGCACAAGGAGCGTTACTACTGGTGTTTCGTTGAAGGAGGGTATTGGCAACACTGTGCTCGGCCTCGGGAGAGTCCTAATAGAAGATGGCAACTGACACTTGATGACTGAGAAGAGACCATGAAGAAACGCTTGGTCAGGTGACGGCTTGAAAGATTTTGTCTCCTCAGGTTTTAAATTCGTGTAAAATAGCAACCCGATCAAGAGTAGATAATAAGGTAGAATAAGTGCAATCAAAATATTGTATTTACGAAATTATAAAATTAATTGAAAATATAAATAGTTTCATTTCAAACATACAAATTAATAGTATGTAATTTACATGGAAATACTAGCTTTTGAAATCATCTCGTGAACAGATTTATATGCATAAAATATACTTTTTATCCTGTTAGAACGGGTTCTGTCTGCTGGCCATAAGGAAAATACCAATAAAATATATAGAAACTTACTAAATACCTATATTACTTTTCGTATGAGGCGCAGTGAAATCAACTTTTGAGGACAAGTTGTTTTATAAAAAAAGCATATTTGTTTTTTTTATTCGCATGTAACCGGTTGAGCTGGGTTTGCGTTCGATAAGCACCTGCGACTCAAAAGACAAAGTTCTCTTTCACGAAAATTTTAGATAGCTATGTGCTTACTATAATGTAGATATGACTTAGCCACAATCAAGTTCGCATATAAGACGAATAAATATCATCAAAATAGTGTATAAATATAGCACAAAACACAACACCTATTAGTATACATCAAGATGTGGACCGCGCAAGCCGTTTTACCGTTCATTTTCATGTTGAACCGGTTTTCATACGCGAAATGGTCTTATAGTGCAGTGGCCGAAACAATCGACGGCCGACCCTGCTTGGCAGAATGTATAGACAACATGTGCATCGTGGACTGGTACAAGAATCGAAGCAATTGCACCACAGGAGAGAAACAGGTGGCAGCACCGCTGTACCGCACCGCAGAATCCTTCGCCAAGAAGAAGTTCAAGTACTGCCTCAGCAACTGCGGCTTCTTCGGCGAAGAGTACGAGTGGTGTGTCACTACCAATGACAAGAAATGGGACTATTGCAACTCTGGCGACAGGCACGTCGCGGTGTACGGTCGCCAGTGCAAGGAGCCATGTTCGAAGAATGGGGAAAATTTCAACTGGTGCTTCTTGGAGGAAGGCTCGTGGGATAATTGCGCTCCGCCGCAGGAGAGACCGGAGAAAAGATGGCAGCTGACGCTTGACGTTACATTTTAAGAAATAAGCTCTGGCCTAAGCACATAACTTTTGCGACAGTATTAAAAATAAAAACATACGTTAGGATTGAACTGCTGTAACCTTCAATATTATAATTGTAAAAATTTGTATGCCCTAATGATAAAAAAACTATTTGTACCATGGAATTGCACCTTAAAAGTCCGTATCCACCTACAATTTTTTCCCATATTTTCTTTCCCCTCGTGTACCTGATATAAACTGTTTACATAATTTGCTGCTGTTTATTTTTTTTAAAGCTTTTATTTAAAGCTTTTATTTAACTTGCACTGTATCTAACTAACTATGTGTGTTCGGGTGGAATCTTGCAACTCAATTTTGAAGCAGTTATCTTCAACCGATTGAGCTGAAATTTTGCACACTTATGTAAGTCCGGTGACAATGCAATATTATGATATCATCAAGCTGATCTCGTGATGGAGTTGACAGATATCCACTGGATCTCCCTTATGGAAAGTGATAAGATATCTAAATTTAGGCTCATTATATTTGTTGTCTTGAGCAGTTTCCATTACACATGATGACCAGGGTCAAATGATGAAGCCGACAGGTAGCCGTCGGAACTGCCACGTCCGAAGTGCTAAGATAGCCGAGTTCGGGCTCATTATATTTGTTGTCTTAAGCAGTTTCTATTACACATAATGACGAGGGTCTAATGATGAAGCCGACATGTAGCCGTCGGAACTGCCTCGTCGGAAGTGCTAAGATTCCCAGTTCGGGCTCATTATATTTTTTGTCTTAAGCAGTTTCTATTACACATGATGACCAGGGTCAAATGATGAAGCCAACAGGTAGCCGTCGGAACTGCCTCGTCGGAAGTGCTAAGATAGCCGAGTTTGGGCTCATTATATTTATTGTCTTGAGCAGTTTCTATCGCACATGATGACGAGGGTCTAATGATGAAGCCGACTGATAGCCATCGGAACTACCTCGTCGAAAGTGCTAAGATAGTCGAGTTTTGGCTCATTATATTTGTTTTCTTGAGCAAATTCTATAACACATAATGACGAGGGTCTAATAATGAAGCCGAAAGATAGCCTTCGGAACCGCTTCATCGAAAGTACTACGATAGCCGAGTGTGGGCTCATTATATTTGTTGTCTTGAGCAGTTTCTATTATACAATTATGACGAGCTTGCCCCTCACAGAAAAAAAAATTTAAAGAGTTCGCCAAAAGACTTCAAAGTCATTGCCCCTATGGTGCATCTCGTTTGGGGTGGTGAGAGGGGTTAACCACCCTCATAAAAGGAGAAAAGTTAAAACGTGTTTCAAAAGTACTCAACGTAGCGAGACTGGGGGGTTGAGGGGGGCTTGCCCCCCTCACAGGAAAATAAATATTTAGAACAGTTTTTGAAGTCGTTACCGCTATGGCGCATCTCGACTCGACTACCCCAGTCCCCATATCGGCTTGCCTCTACACAGAAAGAGAAAAGTTTAAATGTGTTTTTAAAGTAGTCAACGTAGTTAGGGGGGTTGAGACAGAAAAAGAAAAAATCAAAATTGTTTTTAAAGTCGTTGCCGCTATGCTGCATCTTGATTGAGGAGAGCTTGCCCCCTCAGAAAATAAAAAATATTTAAAGCAGTTTTTGAAGTTGTTACAGCTTCGATGCATCTCGACTTGCCCCTGACAGAAAAAGAAAAGTTGAAATGTTTTTGATATTTTACCGCTACAATGCATCTCGACTGGGGGGATGAAAGAGGTCGCACCCTCACAGAAAAAGAAAAGTCTTAATCTGTTTTAAATAATTAATTCACATCTGTTTTTGAAGTAGGTAGTTGTTGTGTGACTAAAATGTAAAAAATAAATTATAAGTAAAAAAACTTTTTAAAACAAGCTTTTATCTTTAATGCGCTAAAAAGAATAAAATAAAATTTTCCTTTAAAACTTTTACTATCAATTTACAACGTCATTACATAATATTTATAATATAAAAGCTTGTCGCGAGATTTAACACAAGTTATGAGATTAAGTATGTGGTTTGTTTGTTTATCTACACATGCTTTTAGCAATCTCGCGACAAGCTTTTATATTATAAATATTATGTAATGACGTTGTAAATTGATAGTAAAAGTTTTAAAGGAAAATTTTATTTTATTCTTTTTAGCGCATTAAAGATAAAAGCTTGTTTTAAAAAGTTTTTTTACTTATAATTTATTTGCATCTAAAGTAGTTTCAATCAATCAATAAGTTTCCCTAACCTATTCCTACAGCAAGTAGGTATAATAAATTCGTATATAACCAGAAGCAAAAGCTAAACGTTAACAGTTCATAAGAAGACTTCGAACATGTCGCACTTGATATTATTCTGTCTGTTATTCGGCTTCGGAGTCGCGGCCGTATCTGACTGGGCTTACACGAAAGAGGTCTTTGCCTTTGACGGCCGTCCATGCATTACAGACTGCAAAGATAACAGGTATAGTTCACAACCAGGGCTTATTGATGCCCCAGGGCCAGGGCCCATCTATAGATGGGCGTCTACCCGGCTATATTATATACCCAATTTTGGGTATATACCCAGGTAGACGCCCATCTATACCAGGGCTGCAGACTGTTGGTCTGTAATATATGCTAAGCTAATATCCTTTTCAGTATTAGATGCAACAGTTTTAAGTTGTTTATGCAATAATGTACAACGTGTAACAGAAAGGGTATATGCACCCGAAAGGATGTGAACCTGCCCATGAAACTGAACAACTTTAACATAGGTCCAAATACGAAAAAAAAAATTACTTCTGCTGATGAATTTTGTATGGAAGGTCAATTTTATTTTTTCGTATTTCGACCTATGTTCCTTTGGGAGAGTTGTTCAGTGGTTCTAGCAATTTGCCGTGCCCGGAATATTCCCCTATGTTCCGGGGAACTTCGGGGAGTATTCCCGCCATGGGGAATATTTCCGGAAACGGCACCCTTTCTGTTACACCTTGTATAAGAGTGTAATGTCTGCTACTGTTATTTTTTATTTCTTTAAGATGCGTCATCGACTTCCATGGGAACTACATGAAATGCAACCAAACCGACATAGAAGCACCGAAATACCGAACAGCTGAGAAGAGACAAAAGAAACGTGAATACTGTCTGAGCAACTGTGGCTTCTTCGGCTTCGAGTACGAGTGGTGCATGGTGTCGAATGATAGCACTTGGGATTACTGCAACTCGTCTAAAGAGCAACGTTCTGTGTACAAAAATGTGTGCAAGGACGTGTGCGATAAATATAAAAACGATTACTACTGGTGTTATCTTGAAAGAGGTTCCTGGCAGTACTGTGCATTGCCGAGGGAGGAAAGTGGACCTAATCAAATTGTGAAGGAAGAAAATAGAGACATTCAAAGTGTCAAGGATGAGAAAATTGTAGAAATCTAAGCCTCTTTGGCATAAACCCGAGCGGAAAATTGCATCATATGTGGTTAAATATTTAAAGTTTGGTGTATGTTTTAATTTGTTATTTAAGTAATGTATTCTGACTGATGCATACAATATTATTAACACATCTTACCATAAGCAAAACAATGTGGTTTGGCCGGTTTTCTTTTACGTAGGTATGGGAAGGTTTATTTCGCGGATTTTCCTGTTTCGTTCCTCTCCGATATGACCACATGACAGTAATAACCAGTATTAGATATGAATAATTATTGTTTTATGCGATAGTTTAGTTGAGACTCTTGCTATATTATCTATACTAATATTATAAAGAGGAAAGATTTGTATTTTTGTGTGTGTGTATGTTTGTAACGAATAAACTCAAAAACTACTGAACCGATTTCAAAAATTCTTACACCGTAAGAAAGCTACTTTCACCCTGAGTAACATAGGCTACTTTTTATTATGGGAAAGTACATCATTCCCACGGGAAATCTTTTTTGCAGCGGGTGACACCGCTGTCAGAAAGCTAGTATTTGATATTTGAAATAAAAAATGTCTATGCATGTCTGTAGTATGTTTTATGTTTCTTACAAGACCCGCATTTTAGCACGAGTTTGTTGGACTGATGAATTTATTATACAGATTAGCACTATTTAGACTTTAGCTTTTTTATTAGGCATTTGACGCTTATCCTACCCCATAAGGGATACGCGTAACTTTATTTACGTATGTAGCATAAAAAAAACAAATAAAGCTATAAGGACTCTCAAGACGACCAGATGGAAACAAGTTTAATACAAGTTATTCATAAATTGCTACATGTAACCGGTTGATCTAGCTAGACTCTACTAGTCTGCGTTTTTTTTTATTAATATGCAAAACATGCAAAACATAAGTATAAACAAACAAACATTGTACGATATTTAGGCAGGAATGAGCTTTGTTTACATTTTTCACTTTATTTTTATAACAAATAAAAATGAGCTTAGATTTATAAAATGAACAAAAACTAACATACAATTTTATTGATAGTAATACATGTATCGGAAGGATATCTAAACCTAAATACAGAACAGACATGAAAATACAGAAAAAGCTGCACAAATTTTATAAATCGGCTATAGTTTATTTTCTTCATCGTATATTCCGTTTCATAAACAATTTCTTTTACAAGTTGAAAGTAACTTACAACCTCTTCGTTACACCTTGTAAAGGCAGAATAATTTTAGACAGATATCCCTTTTAGGACATCTTATTTATTTATTTTATTTTTATTTATATAACTGTTTGCACAAAAATAGTACATGGGCGTCTACCTTAGGGCATGTGGGAATGACAAGGCAGGTAAAAAAAAATTATCTATATTACTAAAAGTACCTTATCACTCACTAAACGCTGTTCGTTACAAGTTTCTGTTCACTGTGTACAACCTCTTCCCTCGGCATAGCGCAATATTGCCACGACCCCTTCTCGACGTAGCACCAGAAGTAATTCCCGAAGTGCGTATCACACGGCTCTTTGCACGCATTCTTGTAAATCGACTGATGTTCTTTAGCTGAGTTGCAGTAGTCCCATTCCCTGTCATTCGATATGACGCACCACTCGTATTCATATCCAAAGAATCCGCAGTTACTCAGGCAGTATTCACGTTTCTTCTGTATAACTTCGGCGGTTCGGTACTTAGGTGCTGTGACGTTAGTCGGTGTACATTCCTTGTAGTTTCCGTTCCAATCGACGACGCATCTCTCGTTTTTGCACTCGTTCATGCACGATCGTCCTTCGGTTGTTGAAGCTGCTCTGTTGTATGACCAATCGGAAACTGCCGCGGAAGCAACACCGAATAGTAGGAAAAGGATCGCTAGGTCAGACATGTTTGAAAGCTTCTTATAAACTGATTTAAGTCGGCTTCTGTTACCGACTTTATAGCGTTTTTTCTAGAGTATTTTAGAAACCACAATCAGTTTTACGGGTAAGGACGAATAATAAGGTAAAATAGAATTAAAATGTTTTGTTTGATTTAAATGTTCTGCGGTTAGGACTAAAGTTCAGAAGGTCAATGACCCAAAGGTTGCTCATTTTTGACCCGGTTTATGAAAATTGTGGCGTACAAAAACCAAACTTGTTTTAAATTAAAGAATTTAATCCCACTTTTTCATTATGCTTTGTTATTTCACCTAAAATGACAGGGAGAAAAAAATATTCAAAAAATATTCAATCATTATAAATATTTGACATATTATCTAAACTTATAAAATCGTTTGTCCTTACTGACTGACTGACTGACTGATTGATTCATCAACGTAGAGCCTAAACTACTAAAGCTAGAATCGTTAAACTTAGAGAGCAAGTTCCTCTTATAACGTAACCTCCCACTAAAAAGGGGAATTGAAGTTTGTATGAAAGTCCGTCAATTTTAAAGGTATGATCTTCAAATTTTGTATTTAGGCTAATGATTAAAAAATAATTTATACGTGTTTCAGCATTTTTGTATTTTTCACCCCTAAGAGGGTTAAATATGGAATGGAAGTTTGTATGGAAATTCTGTCAATTTTGATGGCAGGATCTTCCAATTTTGTTTTTGGGCTAAGGATTAAAAAATAATGAACACGTGTTTCAGCTTTTTTGTATTTTCCACCCCTAAGGGGGTTAAATAGGGGATGGAAGTTTGTATTGAAATTCCGTCAATTTTAAAGGTAGGAACAGCGCGGGAACTCAATCCCACGGGAAAACTCTTAGCTGCGGGTGAAACCGCGGGGCGGAAAGCTAGTTATTGATATAATACTTAATGAAATACAAAAAGTAATGCTATGGCCATTCCATGCCTCACGACACAATGTACTATTTAGTTATGGTGAATAACTGTATCCAGTGCGACTAGCAAAGCTAACAAATAACACTCGCAAATAACGATCTTACCATTGGAATTGAGTCACTGAATATACTATCCCTCTGTGGAGCGTGTTATGGAAATTATATTTTATTATTCGTATATATTTTTTAATACATACATACATAAATCACGCCTTTATTCCTAATGGGGTAGGCAGAGCGTTAACGACCCAAACAAAGGTCGTTCCGCCACGTTTGACAAGTTTTGAGGGTTGTTTAAGATAGATCTGAATATTGCTTTACTGACGAGTTGTCAGCCCATCGCCTAAATTACAATATACTGAAACCCTCGAATCCATTAGCTGGTTTTTACAGCATGCCCGGGAGGAGATGCAGCTGGCACATTCTATGTTTTTCTATCGCTCCCAGTCCGAAGTTTTTTTTTTTAATACGGGGTGTAAGGGACAGCGTCCCGCAAACTTATAGAGGTTGCTCAGTCAACGAAACTGAACAACTACCACTAGGATTTTTTTTCAGGAAATGAAAAAATAAATTTGCTTTTTCATACAAAATGACCACATCGATCAGACAATTTGTATGGAAAAGCAAATTTTTTTTTTCATTTCCTGAAAAAAAATCCTGATGATATGTGTTCAGTATCGTTGACTGAGCAACCCCTATCAGTTTGCGGGACGCTGTCCCTTACACCCGGTATATTAAGTAGGTATATTATACGAAACAGCTGGATCACTGGATGTAATGTAATGGTGTTTTATATTCTTGGAATCAGCTCACGAAGGCCTTTCATTTGATACCCTACTCGATTGGTTTCTAGAGAAAAAAAATGAAATTTCTATACATAAAATTTATAACGTCTTTTAAACAAAAAAATAATAGAAATCAATTACTTGTTTTTGTTATAAATACGCCATGTTATTACTGGATTAATTAGTAGATTATATCAATTAAATTAATCAGACTTTTTAGTACTAGTAGTTCAATAAAAAATTAAATCATTGAACTACTGCCACCAAAAGTTCTCACTAGTTCAATCATTGAACTGTACCATTGCACTAGTGGGAATATAGGATAAATTTACTTAGTAACTAGCAAACTACTTCCAACACGCTCAGCTCAAACACCTTACCATTGGGATTGAATCAGTGAAAATACTGTCCGACTGCAGAGCGTGTCAAGGAAATTAAATATTATTAATATTTTGTATATTTATGATAAAGGACAATGAACTAACTGAGTAGCCCGGATGGTGTAGTGGATAGAGCCGCGGCCTTCTGTGTAGGAGGTCGTGGTTCGAATGCCACTACGTACCAATGTGTTTTTCGGTTTTCGAATTTCATATGTACGTTTATTCGGCGCTTTTACGGTGAAGGAAAACATCGTGAGGAAACCTGCACACACCTACGAAGAAATTCAAAGGTTGTGTGTAACCTAATCTAGGATTGGGTCTGGTTTCCCTTCTGGGTTGCGGAGGTCCGATGGCAGTCGCTCTGAGTAAAAACCAGTACCCTCGTTCAATCCCCTAGATTAGGTAGCCAACCCCGTGAAATACGGGAAAAAGGCTAGGAAGATAATGACAATGAACTAACTTGTATGGGAGGTGGTCCAAGTGGAGATATTTGAGTAAAAGTGGTCCAAATGCTGCCGAGAGTCGAGACTACTTCTAACGTGTTCTTGGTATCATTGTGCATTATAGAAAAAAGAAACGACTCCTGAGATTTTTTTAGTTGTAGTTTGGGAGTATCATTGCTGTAATTTTTTGAACTTGGTTGTTTTTTAACATAGTTTACACATTTTTATAGATATTTCGTCTAATAAATCTGCACCAAACTGGGAATTCACATTATGTCTAATTCCTATAACGTCTAATTCAAAGGCATAAGAATCTTAACGGGTTTCGAGTCGATCGACCCGATGAACCCTGGTGTCAAAATTTTTAAACTGCCTAGATAGCACAGTTAATAGACCTCTGTTTGTGTAACGACCACTATCTAAGACAGCGACCGCCGGGACTGAATACTTAACATGCCCTCCGAAGCACGGAATCTTTATTCTTCTAGACAATCAGGCGATTCAGCCTGCATTGTCCTAACCAACTGTGGAAAATCTCCCAGTGATAAATTGAAAAATATCAACTTTGTGTTGCTTCCCTGGGAATCGGGCTTTTAGGAGTTAAATGGTAAACCCAGTAAGCCGACTGAATACGGATAGGAGTCGAGTTTCTTGTTGTGGCGCCATCTATCGGCTACATGCATAAGGATCTCACCTGTTTGGGGTCGGGCATACTCCACACGTCGTTGAGCGCGGGCGCCGGGGCGGGGGCGGAGGCCGAGGGGCTCAGGTTCACGTCCAAGAGGTCCAGTAGGTGAGACTGCTGCTCCGGCTTCTTAGCGTCGCCTGGCGTCCTGGAAACATACGGTAGGGTGATATACATACATACATAAAATAATCACGCATTTATCCCTAATGGGGTAGGCAGAACTACCTAAACAAAGGTCGTTCCGCCACGTCTGACAAGTTTTGATTTGAGGGCAATTTTAGACTGAAATGTGTATCGCTATAGTGACAGGTTGTCAGCCCATCGCCTAAATTGCAATACACTGAAACCTTCGAATTCCTAGCTGGTTTTTACAGCATGCAGCTGGCACATTCTATGTTTTTCAATCAGTCCTAGTACACCTTGGAATATTGGTTTCTCATCTGTTTTGTTTTAGTAAAAGTTGTCAATATTCTCACACAAAGTATAGTTTAATCTACAAATGAGTGCCACTAACGGAATTACATTCGTTGGCACGAGCACGGCAACCAGGCGAGAAACGACTGGCCCCAGCCTGCGCTCAACTCTTCCCCTCTCTCTTTCACTGCCTGTGTCTTGCCATCTTCCATCTCCTCCTCCTCGTCGAAGGAGCTCCAGGTGCGTCGTAGCCACTGCACGTGTTGGTTGTAGTCAATGTCCGCGCGCCAACACTGTACGCGGGTGAGCTCTTCCCAGCTTGGGTAGGAAGGGAAGGAAGGGTTAGTGAGGAAATTAGGGGGGTTACTATACAGGAAGTAAGGAATATGAGGATAAGCTCGCGTAGAATTGTTACTCAATCGAGATGTCGCGCTCGCTTCGCTTGCGTATGATTTTTATTCATGTTACTTGCCATGAGATGTCGCGCTCACTGCGCTCGCTTAACATTTTTGTTCCATTACCTGCTTCACTTCATAAGATGTCGAGCTCGCTTCGCTAGCGTATTTTTTTTTATTCAATTTCCTGCTTCGCTTCATGAATTGCTAAGCTCGCTCCGCTCGCGTATCATTTTTATTTAATTTCCTGCTTGATTTCGAGAGATCTCGCGCTTTTTCATTGAAGTCGCCGAATTGAGTAAATAATAGTACATTGTTTAACGAGTGGAGAACATGACCGAGAGTTTGGAATCGCATTTTCTTCCGAGTTATACATAGTGCTTTATACTACACCTATGAGGAAAATATAATTAAAAATCCTTGTAAAATAAAGAATGATATCACTTACATGAGAAGATATCTTAAGAACATTTGAAGTGTCATCCATTATCATCCATTCGAACAGAACACAAACAAACAAAACACATAATAAATACAATTACACATTACATCGAAAACACTAAAAACCTTATTTACATTGAATAAGTCAAAAAAATCAAGAACGAAAAAGAATTCGCGCGGAAATGTTGATTTTACCATATTTTTTACTTAAAAATATAAAAGAGGCAAATGAAGCTAAGCACATACTGCCAAAAAATGTAAGTGGCCAGTATCATTTTGTGGGCTTCGAGATACAAACTTTTTGTGTTTTTGCATCCGCCTGTTTCTAGTTTTAAATTATGAATTTTAAAAAAAATAAAGGAGGGGAGAAAATACTTTCTCCCCTAGGGGAGAAAGTAAATCCCATATATTTTTGCCGCCCGCATATTCGTTCGCTTGGATTTACGTACTTTCTTCCCTTTTTTCAAGTAAGAACTACTATACTTTCCGAAAAGGTGTAGTATAAAAAAATATTCTACGCACTGGAAGTCGTTCTGGCTCTGGCTGAGCGCGAGTTGCAGCCTGACGTCGTCGCTGCGGCGGCGCCTCTCCTCCCGCTCCGCCTCCTCCCGCGACATGGCGAGCGCTAGTTGCAGCTGTAGTTCCTCTTCTCCGGCCGTCAGAGGGCGCGCTAGTTCCGCGTCGCGCCCGCCCGTCCATTCCGCTGATTCGCTTGACAACTGGAAACGAGAAATAGCCAATCAATTTTTATACGTCAGAATGCATACAGAAAAATGGGCCGGACTGACGACCGAGTGGGTTCACCTCGCTCGATAGCCGGCGAAGGACAGAAAGGCCGAGTAAGCGGTGGCGGCGCGATGACCGGGACGCTTTTGAAAAATATTGGGAAAACATGGCTTGCGATCGGGACCAGTGGAAATGGAATAGGGATGCTTTTGCCCTGCAGTGGAACACTTCAAGCTAGATACAATGTAAAATTAGGCAGTCATGGTGTTTTTTTTATGTTAAGACATAAATAAATAATAAATAACGCTTGTATATATTTATTTTGCAGTTTCCCCAAAAGAGCATACCGTATCGAAACAATTACTTTTTTTTTTATATGATCAGACGGTCACTCTGATATGCTATAGACTTACCGCGGGATATGTGGGGCTAGTGGGTGTATCTAAAGCGCCATCCGATCCAAAAGCACTGGCGGACTGAGCAAACCGCTGTTTCGCCTTCAACGCTCGCGCTCTCTCATTCTTTAGCCGCTCTTCGTCTTTCAACAGGTTCACGAGCTGCTTCGCCTTCTCGCGTACGTTTAGACCTGGAAAGATAGATTTTGTTTTGAAAACATTCGAAATCATCATCATCAGCCTGCGTCGGTCCACTGTTGTACATGCCATGCCACTCAGCTTGATTTTTTGAAAACATTTTCGAAATACAACATAAAATGCACGCATATTCTTAGTGGTAAAAGTGGCATTATAAAAACGTGACGTGATATTGGCAGTGTATGTATTTCAATGTGTTCCTCAGGTATTAGATCTATAATCATTTTGTGGAATATAAAAATTACAAATCTGAACCGATTTTCAAAATCATTCCATATCAACTTGGAGGAGGGGTAGTGTAGTTTTTTTTTACTGTTGAAAATAAAGCTGTCGGGAAAGCTAGTTTTATTTAAAAACACTTGAACTACTTTTTAACATTTACACTATTACACTTCACAAACACACAGCCAAATTCAAATAAGATGAACCTACCGTCTGGTTCAATCAAAACTGGATCATATTTATCAAAATCAAAACCATTGGTACTATCAAAAACCGCCAAAACTTTTTTCTTAACTTTTTTATAAACCTTACGTAGACCAGACATGGTCAAAAGAAAGACTGTTGTGAAATAAACTCGCATAGAACAAGGAGCGGTATAACGATGGAATAATAATTATAGATAATTCATCTAATTTAAATTAGGTGCCAATGCCAGGTGTATTGCAACACTTGTTAGTACAGCCTGGTTAGCGACCATGTGCGGTTTGAATGACTTATGTGATGGGTTCAGTAGGAGTTTGTGCGAAACTTGATCATAAATAGGAAAGAATTTCTGTCATACTAAACAGTGTTTAAGTATGACAATATGAAAATTATTTCCTAAAAACAAATGGAGTATAAATTGGTTTCAGGCTTAGTGAGTTTTCCCACGTGAATGAAATATTTTCCTGCAGCAAAATTATTCTGTGTTACCTACTAGTGAATCTAGCTTCCTAAAGGCGTAAGTATTTTTTTTAAATAACTCCAGATCTTTTTCCGTAACCAAAAAACAGAAACTCTTTGTAATATTATCAGACCACTTACCCTGGTCTTTTCCCTCTTCCATATACTGGAAGTCCTTGAGAGTGTGAATGGCGAATATGTTTTCTTTGCACTGCATCGCCACCTGAAAAGAAAATCAGTTTATTATTAGATGACGGGTTTTATATCGACTTTTCATTCATCTTGGGCGAAGACGGGTGTATTATCATCTGGCTTCCATATTATCATCTGCATGATCTCGGTGAATGCCATCACGTTGTACGGTCTGCGATCTCCGCCATGAAGGAGTTCAACTTACGCTGGACTGTTGGTACTGTTTACTCTGTCGACCAACTTATCTTGGCCCTTACCTTCTCTGACCCAGTCTTGATGAGATACTCCATGAGAACCAGCGCCTTGTAGACGTGTCTCCAGTTCTTGCCGTGGTCGTTCAACCGCTTCCATATCATCTGCATGATCTCGGTGAATGCCATCACGTTGTACGTGAGGTCCGCGATCTCCGCCATGAGGGTCGATGATGGGCCCCATGGGTCGTTTGAGGTCGCCTCGCGCACTTTGACCTGGAAAACCAATGTTTTTTTTTATTGTAAACTAGAATACAGCTAAGATTTCCGATACTATTTCGTCTGCTTCCTCTTTCGCGTTGTGTTGTCGAGTCTTTTAGATTTATCAGCTTAAGCAATTAAGTCTTGGTTGGAGAATTAAAGAAAATAAAGGGGACCCCGCACAAATTGGTTGAATTTTTTTCGTCGGCCGATTTGGCTGAAATTTTGGGAAATGATAACCTGTATCACGATGATGAAAAGTGTAAAATGGCAACCCCAAATAATGACTAGTTTTTGAGATATAGTTGTTTGAAAGTTAAGCAAAAATTGATACCTAGTTACTTTATGTTATGGTGATTGGAATAAGAATAGTTTCACCTGTGCATCACTGTAGTTGTGCGCGAGGTTTTTAATATTTCTCCTTAGGCCCGCCACGTTTACTTGCATATCGTCCCGTCCTCGGGGCATCTGTGGAAACCAAGCTGTTTTAGAATTTAGGTATAAGAAATAAAGCTCAAATTTGATGAGTTCAGATGTTCTAGCTCTAGCAAAAGAAACATGAGCAAAGGTTTGTTTCGGCACTAAATAAATACATGCGCATATCTTTTAGGCTTCATACAGACGAACAGCACTTGCCAACTGCAGCCGTTGTCACCAGTCAACCTGCGGTTGGCAATTGCTGTTTATCTCGTCTATATGAAGCCTTATAGAATAACAAGCTGATATAATTTCCATCCTACGCTTTCTATTACCAGTAAAAGGTGGGTTGCTAGGCTTTCTGTTTTTATTAATTTTAAGTACCGTGATGTAATAGCTGTTGGTTTTCCTAAAAAATAAAAATAAAATAAAATAAAATAAAATACAAAATAGTGAAATTACCCAATAGCAAACCAGAATATTATTGGGTGACTTTTTATTCAGACGACGCAGAAATTTGCAGGATTATAAATTAAACTATTTAGACTGAAGAATCCATAACGTACTTCGCTTTATCACCAAATATGAGACAGTCAATAAAATTCTACAAAGATAGCTATGGTATGACAATCATATTGCATGGCTGTTCATTGCCCTTGTGAAGGTTATCCACATGGCGCTGGCGCATAGCAGGAAACGTTCGGACTGACAAGCATGAGCGGATTAATAGTACGCTCTTCCTTCCTGTGCTGTTGTGACAATGCATATTTTAAAGGTAGTTTTATGATTTGAGTAATGAAAATGAAGTGCTGTATAGTCCATTTTGTGTAGTGTAGTGACTACAAATTCTATGAAAAAGACGTGCAAGTGTAGCCCCATAAATTTAGTGTTAATGCTATTGATTCTTAGAGGGCACAACTTAACTAAATGTTGACTAAAATTATTGCCGTCCTTTTCTGTTCTCGCATGATAGAAAATTACAACTATAGACTTATATACGAGATTTTTGCAAATACGAATTGGTACCATTACCTTACTTAGCCAGTAAAGAAATAAAGGCGTATTATAATTCAAGCTTGATTCAATATTTCATGCCCAAGATTTCTTAAGTGTTTTATAAGTGCTTTGAAAGTCGAATTCAAAGTCAAAATAACTTACGTAAATCAATAAGACGACGTTCAAGATGTCTAAAAATTGATGGCATTCATCATCGGAGACGCAAGCCTTTACAAAAAGTTGAATATATTATTCAGCTACAATCCATAGGCATTATTTTTAAATATTTTTCTATAAGAGCTAGGTTGAAGTTCACTATGAGCGGACATCATCACATAAACCAGGGAACAGATTATTAACTTTACAATAAGAAAATCAAAACCTTCTTTAAAATCTTATTGATAAAGTACCCAGACTCTGACTAATTAGGTTAGGTCTTATTTAGGTCAGATCTCAGCATTTGTAACTTTCCGAAAGACGTCTGACGTGGCTTTAAAATTAACCTTTGTGTATTTACTGTACATGCGCACAAAGAGTTATATTTTGGGCGCCGGAAACTAAGATTGTAAACAAAGAAATTTCGTCAAAACAACGTTCCTGTTGAATGTAAACAAGAGACAAAGAACTATTGAAAATCATGCTATAACATATGACTAGACTGTTACAAGGCTTATCAGTGATAAGATTATTTATATCTAGATAATGTTATTCTTTTACAACACTTTCGTTCTTTAAAATGTTGCAAAGTCAAGATTACGCATGCTCTACCTACGCCAAAAGCAACGGCCAAATAGGTCCTGGCATCAAGCTCAGTGGTCAGAGTAACGGCGCTATCTAACTAAGGGGTGAAATGACTGTTCGATAAAAAAAATAAGTATCAGGTATCATGGGAGGTGTCAGGTTCTGGTGTTTAGTTAATATTCTATCAAGTGGTTTATACTATGGTTTATGAACATCTTGAAAATCCATTGGATCTTTATCATCCGGTATACCGAACAACAGACACGCAAACACGCGTCATAATTAAATTATGCAATATATTTTTCATCTATAGAACGTTCTATTCTACCTATCTTAAATCATTCTTGTTTGAAAACAATATAAAACAATTCCAGGTATTTTTCTCAATCCAATACAGACTATTTTAAAAATTCTTGTACATAGAATAAAAATCTCCTTGGTAAATGCGGTTTTGCATTACATTACCGACTTTAATCGCAATCAATATAACAAGTTCAAATCAACTCATCAATGTAACGCAAAAACGCTTCCGCGTCACGCCTGTGCAATAAATAATGCTGAGAAAAATCATGTAAACATCAGATACAAACGAACCCACACAGTGCGGCGATTATTTTTACACATGTCATCGACCCTGGTGGATATTCGTGTGTGACGGAACGATCAGCTGTGACTAATGTCTGATAGTTGACGAAACGGGAATGGAGGTCACTGGCCTGTGACTAGAGTGATGATTGAATTGGAGTCTGTGGCTCAATTGTGATTTCTATCAGATTATATCATTGTAGAAATTATAGGGAACCAGGCATTCAATGTGGAAGAGTTCGTACAATGACTAGTACTACAAAAAACAAACGTTTTGGAAAAATAGAGTACCTCTTGAAAAATAATATTTTAGACTAATTCCTTATTTGGTGGGATGATAACACTATCTATCGAGCTAGGTAATGTTTTGATAAGTCACATTGCGTGATAGGAAAAGGCGCATGACTCATTGATAAAATTACGTAATTATAATTAATTAATATTATAAAAAACATATTACTTAGCTCTAGCCCGCTGCAGTTTCTAATTTGGCTTAGAAGTTAGAATTAGAAAGAGGAAAATGGTGTCAATTTTCGCGACTTATTTTTAATTTTAATTCTAATTCTTAGTATTCTGGCACTTTCTTAACTTTGACTTATGTCAAAGTGACTGTTATTATGAACAGGATAGCAAATAAACACATGTTTTTGACATTTCTAAATATTCCTAATTTGACGTAAGACGCTTTAAATAAGAACTGAGCATAGAGCATGCTCTCTTATTTTACGTCAAATAAGCAGTCTTACGTCAGATTGGGAATGTCAAAGTCATGTGTTTATTTGCTATCCTGTTCTTATGTCAAAGTTAAGAAAGTGATAGCGCTACTAAGAATTAGAATTAAAATTTTGTCGCGAGAATCGACGCCAATATCTCATACCCTTATCTATGTCGAATATTTAACGAAATATAAACGTACTAACTTCGTACTAACGTAAAGTGTTCAAGATATGAAAGTAATCATTATATTATAGTACATTTTTACATAGTATCAGTACTTATTTATTGTGTTGTGGCCCAAGCACAATATTTTAGTAACGATAACTGCAAAATGAAAATACTACACTGCAACTCAAAAATAAGCTGAATGTATGGCTTTGTTAATATTTTTACATTAATTTATGGCATGCGAAGAGTTTCAAACCACAAAAAAATATTATTTACAGAAAAAAAAAAATTATACTCAGAATTAGTACCCACAAAAATGCAAGTTAGTATGGTTAGTATACAAAGCATTATAGGGTTAGAAAGGGTGTTAAAACAAGCTCAGTTAAAGGGTGTCTAGCTTAGAGGGTGTTGCAAAAACGGCAAGCAAAAACTAAAGAGGATTAGGGTCTCCTATAGGGAGATTCAGTGCATAACCGATAGTGGCGACACCTATGGCACATAGTACGAGGCATGAATAGTATTTTTATCTCACGACTGCCGCTCGGCCATACTTCATACGCGCCCTAGTGTGCGTACAGCTTTACTATGGCCTATGGCCTATGAACTCACGCAAACTAAGGCAATGTGCGTGTAGGTTTTACACACACCATCAGTCATGAGATAAAAATACTATTAAGCATACTTCATTTGAAATGATCAAGGTTCATGTTTAGGTTTAAAATTCTATCCTAGACAACGAGCCAAAACGAGAATTTGATTCTTCAGTGCTATTGGTTCACTAACACCGTTTCAACCAATGGCGTGACAATTATTAACACTTTAGAAAGAGTTTAAACACTCGATACTGTGACTGTTTCAATTAAAAACTTATTTTCTAACAAGACATTGACTTCTATAATCTTACTTACTCTCAGATTACTTCCAATTTTAGATGTAGTATGAAACTATATCTAAAATCTAGCTTATAAAACTACATTGAAAAATCAACCTTGAATCGCAATAAAGTAGCTTTTCGCCTGCATATGCCACAAGCGCAGGTGCCGCCATCTACCGGCCGTTCGGTTGCATATATCGCCCAATGTTCACTTACTTTGCCGTGCAACTTCACTCGCTTTTGGTTTGTCTACTCAAAAGTCACGCACTGTGACTGTGTGCCACTCAAAATTGCTGTGGTTACGCGCTTCCAGCTTCTGCAGACAATATCACACACATACATTGTGTTAAAACACGCATTCTCATACATATTATACAGTAGTATCATACAATTAAAAAAAAGTAAAAAGCTTTTAAAGAAAAAATAAATAAGATAGAGACAGCGAATCTGCTGATGTTACTTCTTCCTCTGTATTTCTTATCAGTACTTTTTATTTGTTTAGTCATAAAACTTATACACTTAGTACAGACATGTTTAAAACAAAACTAATGTTTATACAGGGTGTTGAGCATCGTTTGCCAAAAAGGAATAGTCGAGAGAAAGGGTATTTTGCTATCTCTTCCGCCACAAAAAAAAAAAAAATGTGCACACCAGTTTTTTTTTGTGGCGGGAGAGATAGCAAAAGACCCGTTCTGTAGACTATTTCTTTTTGGCAAACGATGCTCCAAACATCCTGTATATTTTTAGTTACTATTAAGGTTCGTTTTTTTAAGCATTTGCTGTCTCTTCTTCCATAAGTTATACATCAATTTTATAAAATTACATTATGTTTAAAGAGCAAAATAGAACATAACTAAATTAGGTTATTTAATTAGTTAGGTAACCTTTAATGAGGTTATTATGTTATGATTATGAAATATATTAGTCGCAAGCTGTGCAAGCAATATACTTCTACTGCTAAATATATTTTTTTTTATGGTCTAGTTAACACACATGGTGTATGGTCGCGATGAAGTAATATTTGTAGAGTGAATCTAGTAAAAACAGAATGACGACATAAAATATTTTAAAATAAGTATTCTCATTTTAAACATTAATATACGTATATCAAGATATGTTCCTAGAGATACACAAAATTTGAGTAGCTTAATACATCGCTAGTTTACAAAAAAGCCAAAAGAAAAAAAAAACGAACTTATAATTTTTATTTTATTTTTATTTATTTATAATAACAACAGCTACTGAGGGTGCATTATGAATTTATGAATCAATTATTAGATATTAAAAAAAAATAACTAGTCTACAGTCACAATCGTAACTATTTGACGCTCTGCCTAGCCCGTTAAGGATCGAGATTGTATGTTGTTTGTAAAATATAAAAATAATTTATTTTTAGGTACTCAATGGTTTTTGGTTTACCATTAGAACGCTACATTACGCAGACGTAGTATAAGATACTTTTTACTGCGGGAAAACACCTCATTCCCTAAAAAAAAAACAATGAAATCGCGGGTGAAACCGCATTTCAGAAAGCAAGTTATGATATAATTCTGTTTGTGTTGTACTCACAGGTATGTGTTTTGAAAGTAAACCACGAAGGTATGACGTCATTTCATTATAATATACTATATTATGCCCACAGATAATAAACACTGATAAAGAATTGTGTATTTGCACTTCAGAATGTGATAATTACAGCAAATAAAAATAATATAAAATAACAGGCCGTTTGTAACAACGATGGTTTTTTGAAGCTTTGAACATACCTACATAACAATCTAAAATTGTTCTCAATATTTGTCGAAGGAGCCTTTTACTAGACGTTTTATGCTTTGCCTACCCCGTAAGGTAAGTAATAAGGGCGTGACTGTATATATACATATGTATCCAAATTTCATTTACTGGTCTCGTTTGGTAATATACGCGCTATCGTCTGCTGCGTCAGGGTTTATTTTAAGCATCCAGTTTGTGACCTCATTGAGACAGACTATGAAATAATTTCTTTCATAATCAGAAACCGGCAATAATCAGCTGTAACATAAGCTACATTTTACCGCGAAAAATGTATTATTTCAACGACAATACTAACAAAGAAAACATTACGAATGACTATTAATTGCACGTGTAATGTTCTAAAAGCGGACTTCGATCGATGTTACCCTTGACCGTACCTTAATAAATGTCTTATCTAACCTTCCTGCCAGCATATCAGAAGCCTTCAACCATAACCGTTGATTCCGCCAGGGTTTCGGTGTTTGATACTATAAAATTGTTAACTAAATACATGTGCAGCCACTTAGCGATAGGCTTTATACTTAAAACGTTTATACTTAAGGATAAAATATTGTGGATCTCATTCATCATTTAAAAAAAATGTAGTTATTGATTTGAGTAGTCAAGTATTTACGAGGAGTGACGTCATACCTCGCTATTAAAAAGTTGCTAATTTGACAGTAGGAAACAAGCGGATTTTATATTTTCAGAGCTTTTGGAATCCAGTCATCAATACTTAACTTAAACAAACTTAAGTAAACCTTTCTGCAAATACGCTTAAAAATTGTCAGACGTAGCATTTACGTTTTGTGTACCCCAAAAGGGTTACACGTGATTTTATGTACTTACTTATAATAGTAATAAAATCGTTTATGTAACAAAAAAAAGATTTAAAATTAAATAAATATCAAAGACTTTTATCTACGTATCTCCGTTCAGATCAAAGACTAGATATCGTGTAAACAGAGGTAATGTTTTCCTAGAAGGCAGACCGCAAGGTGAGCTCAGGGTTCAATTCAACCTTTTTTTTTTACATTTCTACATACTTGTATTAACATACCAATGCGGAATACCTATACCATTATATACTTACTAGATTTAATTAAGTTTATTCTGATAAAAGATTATAATGTCGATCTATGAGCAGTCCTAGGTACAAACATCAAAAGTTAGTTTACTTACGATCCATCCAGCTGACCCCTATTCACATACATACAAACACACCTACACGCAGTTGATTAGCAATATTGTAGTGCTTCCCACCCACTTAGGGGGGGGGGGGGGGGGGGGGGGGGGGGTCCGGGGGGTGGGTCTCCACCCTACTCTATTTGCCTTGAGTTTATGTACTGTTTTGCAAATGTTTGTGTAGTTTTGTACAGTTATTATAATATGTATTCTCTAGGTTTTAAGAGAAAAATTAATAAAATAATTAATATAATCTGATTAATAAATTAATCACCCAGATCTTGATGGAAAACAATATATTTTTTTATCTTTTCTATCTATTATACTCTTTCTAAAGATCGAACTCTACCGAAACTAAAAGGTCATTTAAAATAATAAAACAATGAATAAATATCTATCTATCTTGCAAAACTAACCACCGAAAGGACTTAGTCATATCATAGTGTTACCTATGTCCTCATCTATGTACGTACATGTTATAAATATACAATTGAAAGCACTATACAAATAAAAAAACACACTAGACGAAACACTATACAATAATTACGATCCTTATCACCAGGTTAGATGACCTTTCAAGGCTATTTCGGCTTTTATTATAATTGTAACACATATGGAATACTATAGTGTAGATTATATAGATAGATATAACAGCAAGGTCAACGACTGGTTATTGAACTACATTCATCTGTGTTTGACTCATTTCAGTTCGTGTAGCATCTCTGACATGATAAACCAGAACAACAGAAATAGGTCTCTTCTATACCACCTATAGAATGCTATTCTCGCTTGAGTAGGTATTCATTTGTAAATGCTCTACGAATAAGATATGTTTATAAAACTTAGGACTTTGCTTACATGAATGCTTGTGTTCGGCGTCACTTTTCGACATTTTACCTAAAGGTATTTTCTATTATTATCTTATGCCCTATCGATTGGCATAACTTTTATCAGTGGCCGCGAGATATTTTTTATTTTTAAGATATTTTAAGTTCCCTACTAAAATCATTCAAATGCGAACTATAGAATAGTAACACACTTACCGTCGTGCTGTTCTTCCGTGCTGAACTGGGAGAGTTGGGAGACGTAGAAAAACATAGAATGTTCCAGCTGTCCTTTCTCCCGGGCATGCTGTAGAAGTCAGCAAAAGGGATTCAAGGGTTATATACAGTGTATTGTAATTAAGTGTGTATTGTCACTTAGCGTGAGAAGTCAGTTTCGCTAATAAAATAAACTGCATTTTCATTTAATTCTGGATAAATTTGCTTAACTTTCCCAAAATATTTCTACCATGTTAAACCTTAAAATTTAGGTTAGTTTAAGGCTTACTGGATGGAGGCATGCTGGACTGGGAGTGATAGAAAAACGTAGAATGTGCCAGCTGCATCTCCTCTCGTGCATGCTGCCAAAAATCAGCTAAGGGAATCGAGGGTTTCAGTGTATTGCAATTTAGGCGATGGGTTGACAACCCGTCACTATAGCAATATACATAATCATCATCTGTATTAGCCCTCGAAACTTGTCAGACGTTGCGGAACAACCTATGTTTAGGTCGTTTTTGCTCTGCCTACCCCATTAGGGATACAGGCGTGATTTTATGTATGTTAAGGCTTAAATATGCTTAACCTAGGTTGCACACAATGCCAGTCATCCTCGACCCCGATAGACGATTCGAGGAACCGTGACTCAAAGCCAATGACGATGGATTTCCACACGTGGCATCCTTATATACGTAAGCCGCAATCAATGTCCGATTGTGTGTGTAGTACAGTTCCTGGCAACATAAGTTTTGAGATTATCGCGGTTGTTTACCACAATTAGATTATTATTTTTGAATAAATATAATCGCGGTAATAATCCCGTTGAAAATAAGAGTGAATTTTTGGTTCACTAACTTTCCACCACTACACCATTCATTGCTCAAGGTGTGCCGTGAACTATACAGGCTAAATCCTCACTGGTGCACTTTTAACACTGTTCAATATCCACCATAGTTATATGTGTTAACAGGGGGTGGAATTGATATTTATGATAGGGGTATAAAGGATTCGAGGAACCGTGACTCAATGCCAATGACGACGGACTTCCACACACGGAGTCGCTTATACGTATCCGCAATCAATGTCCGTTTCTGTTTCCTCTGGTGTACTGTTGCACTTTGCACTGTCGATATCCATTGCGCGCGGTTAGAAGTAGTCTAAGGCCCGTATTTATAATCAGCTCTCAAGAGTGACAGCGAGTTTGATTTTGTATCAGAAATGTCATTACAGTACAAAACGGCCTGTCAAATCCATACTTAATATTGCTCTCAATCTTGAGGTCGCTTTATAAATACGACCCTAAAACCGTAATGTAGCTTTCCATTGGTATTTTTTAAATCAGCCCACTGGATTTTTTTGAGTTTATTAGTTGCAAGTGCTAAAAATTGAGTAAATTGTTTCAAGTGCAAATGTACAATCTTGCTCAGTGTGCTCAAAAATTTTAAATAAGTTAATAATGAAAATTCATGATAGATATCGTGCTCTCTGATCATTTAAAGTCAGCGTCATGACTGAGCGTGATTTCTAAGAAAATAATCGTTTATGGAGTTATAAACACTAAACAGAACTATGTTGGATTTACACAAAATATTTTATGACGTCTACACAATATTTTCGTCGGGTTATCCGCCATTGATAACATGTATAGTCTGATTCACACTTGTTTTCATATTATGTTAGAAATATTGTCATACCAGGAAAAAATCTAATCATGAAAATTATACCTATAGCCATATTGTTGGTCGTTATATTTGTACCATGTAATGAAGTCATCGATATTGTTATTTGATTTGTGGTCAACGTCCGGCTAAATTACCTACATACAAGATGTCCAATAATTCAATTTCTGTTCAAGATACAAGATAACCAAGTTAACCAACCACAGGATGTGACTGTTATAGTTGATTTATCTCACGACTGCCGCTTTGCCATACTTGTGTGTGTAAATGTACCTACACGATGCCTTAGTGTGCGTGAGTTTGCTATAGTAACCTGTTGGTAAAGTTGTGTTTGCATACATGATCTTTACGATACCGAAAGTACATCTTAGTCATGGCTTTCTGTGTGATATATTTTTTTTACCCTACCACCCAAAAATGTTGATGTGGATCACTTAAAAACCAAACAAATAGAAAAAAATAAAATTCAAGAAAATCAAGAACAGTTATTTAATATTTATTTTACTTTGATTTAAATTGCAGTTACAAAAATCCCAAAAATCATGATTCTCGTTTGTCCTTAAACTAAACTAAGCTTTTTATAGAGTGATATTTTTGCTGAATACAGCAAGTAAAAAAATTACCGGACCAATCTTTAGAGTGGGAACCGCTGACATCATTTTCATGGGAGGGCCATTTTTTTTTTCATGTTTTGACCTATGTTTCTTGGGGGAAGTTGTTCAGTTTCATGGGTAGTTTGGGTAGGTTCACCGTCACCTAATGTTTGGTCAGCATTTTTTTTTACTTCTGGTTTAAGCAAGCATAGATCCTTTTCATGACGAAGACAACAGCAAAGTGTGAATAGTAAAGTAAAGATCGATAGATTCACCATTAACTCTTGCTATAAATACCATGCCCCCATCGCGCACACCATAAACTGACGGAAGCCATCACAAGCCACAGTTAATGTCACGCTACGTAACTACGTTATAGCACTGACTACTATTTCTGCGCTGGCAAAGAATCTGTACGGATGAAAAATGTATAAAAGAAATGCATGCATTTTTGAAAAGCCAAGCACTGAAGATTTTAGTAGGGAACTTAAAATATCTTAAAAATAAAAAATATCTCGCGGCCACTGATAAAAGTTATGCCAATCGATAGGGCATAAGATAATAATAGAAAATACCTTTAGGTAAAATGTCGAAAAGTGACGCCGAACACAAGCATTCATGTAAGCAAAGTCCTAAGTTTTATAAACATATCTTATTCGTAGAGCATTTACAAATGAATACCTACTCAAGCGAGAATAGCATTCTATAGGTGGTATAGAAGAGACCTATTTCTGTTGTTCTGGTTTATCATGTCAGAGATGCTACACGAACTGAAATGAGTCAAACACAGATGAATGTAGTTCAATAACCAGTCGTTGACCTTGCTGTTATATCTATCTATATAATCTACATGAAAAACACTATAGTATTCCATATGTGTTACAATTATAATAAAAGCCGAAATAGCCTTGAAAGGTCATCTAACCTGGTGATAAGGATCGTAATTATTGTATAGTGTTTCGTCTAGTGTGTTTTTTATTTGTATAGTGCTTTCAATTGTATATTTATAACATGTACGTACATAGATGAGGACATAGGTAACACTATGATATGACTAAGTCCTTTCGGTGGTTAGTTTTGCAAGATAGATAGATATTTATTCATTGTTTTATTATTTTAAATGACCTTTTAGTTTCGGTAG
>JARACY010003242.1:0-34876 GCA_029255725.1 Scrobipalpa atriplicella
TATTAGACAGAATTTTCAAGGTCTGTAAAAGGCAAGTTGCCAGGGGTGACAAACAAACCGACACTACAGGCCCGCATAATCGAAACTAAAATTACCCTTACAACTAAGTCGGACGAAAATTACGACATCTTTTAATAGTCCGTTGACACTCTACTTAGAGCGCTCTACGTAGAGTATTTTTTCTAGATCAAACAAGTACAAGAAAATCTATTAAATCATGGCCATAATAAAATTATGTATTAGGTCAATTACTTGGTTTGACATGATTGTATGTTTGACTGATTAACTGCCATATCGAGGTAATTAATGAACTCATACTCACAGTTTACGACTTAAGTTTACCACTGCGTTTATACTTAGAACAAAACTTAGAAAGAATAGGGTTCCATGTTGAAAAAAAAGAATGATTCATTTACAAAGAATGGATGAGCTAACCAAATGCCCTTTTTGTTGCATTCATTAAAATAGTATATCAGCTTTATACTTAGTTACCATTTGTGTTGTCTCTCGATGCAATTGTCATTATGTTCATTTTGTGTTCATGATAAATTTGGAAATGTGTTCAACATTATTTTGATTTAATTTCTAGTTTTGATAGTTCAAATACTTCTAAAAGTATTAAAAGAACATTGTATAGCACTCAATATGTAGTGCCATCCAAATTTTCTCTACATCCAATTATTTTTATGTGAACCTAATTTTGGCTAAATTTGGAGGCCGATGTATGTAGAAGATATGTTATTTGAAATAATTTCAATTTTTTTTTAAATTATTGTACTAATATATGCATGTAAAAGTCTGAAATAAAGTTTTTTATTTTTTTTATTGTAACACTATGTAACTTGTAAAAGATCTTTGACCTCTCAAATTGGTTTACTCAAATTGGTACTGTATGCTACTCGAGAGACATCTGATGCAAAGCACATAGCTCATTATAAGACCTATGATGGGTTTTTTTTTCGGAATGGATTTGCCGTTGACTCTAGACACCTAGGTCAGGAATGACCGTGACAGAGTCGACGATGGAGCGAGCAAACCCAGAAGATGCCTGTTAAGGTACTGGCATTCTCATGCACCGACTGAACACAGCAAGCTGTTTGGCGCCGGACTCCGGTGAGGGGAGCCAGGCGGCCCCTTGCGGAGCCTACCACCGCTTTGTTTCATTCTTACCTGTCTTTGGTCATGTAGTAAGCGAACATAGTGACGAAGATGATCACCAACACCGCATAGAGAATCAGATCCATATACTTCACCATCCAATAGTGTTTGAGCTTCATCCCACTACTGACTCTACTAGTCCTCCTCAATCTTTACTAATACTTGTTGGCTTGAGTTCACTAGAGGTGCTCATCTTCTTTTGTTTTTTTTTTTTTTACTTTTTAAAATTTTTAAATTTATAAAACGACTGGCTCTTGACTCAAATCTTTGTTGATGGTGGATAGAACTTCAAGGTAGTTTAGTAACAAATTCATATTCAATTTGTTTTTTGGTGGAATTTTCACTGTTTACTTTCCATTTCACTTTATTCATTTACTTTGATATAACTTTTTACACAAAGCTCCAAAACAATGAGATCTCGGAACACTACTGATGAAAACTGCAAACTTTAATTAGCTGTACTGATTATTATTTTAGTTCCTGTGGTTTCCTTATATATATAATAATTTTCCTGTGAACATAGTTTTTTATGTTTGATTAACAAAATATTTTACTTCATACCATAGAGTGATCCAACTTACGATATCCAATAAAAAAACAACTTTCACAAATAAAATCTTTTAGGAAATGAAAAAACTAATTATGTATGTATATTATAGATGTACGTTGTTATTATTTTTTTATTATTATTTAGGTTATTCTTGATTTGCTGTGTTGCCCCAAAAGCTTAAATTCTCTCACAACATATGGGTTGGCTGGAGAGATCTCTGTGTAGAGATAAGCTCGCCCTTGCAAACAAAATTTGTAATCACTTTTCTGTATTTTTGATGCAATAAAGAATATATAAAAACTGTATATGAAATTTCTTTTTAAGTAGGTACATAAGTATTTCCTGAAGTTTTGTTGTTCCTTACTACTGTTTTTCATCAAATCAGGAAATATACCGTGATCAATACATTCATTAAAAATATCTGACAAGTATGCTGCTAATATATCGATAATTGAGGTACACACTTTGCTGAAAGATTGATATAGAGAAGGGTCAATTATTTAATAAAATGAAATACCAGTCAGTAGTAAGGAACAACAAAACTTCAGGAAATACTTATGTACCTACTTAAAAAAGAAATTTCATATACAGTTTTTATATATTCTTTATTGCATCAAAAATACAGAAAAGTGATTACAAATTTTGTTGCAAGGGCGAGCTTATCTCTACACAGAGATCTCTTCCAGCCAACCCATATGTTGTGAGAGAATTTAAGCTTTTGGGGCAACACAGCAAATCAAGAATAACCTAAATAATAATAAAAAAATAATAACAACGTACATCTATAATATACATACATAATTAGTTTTTTCATTTCCTAAAAGATTTTATTTGTGAAAGTTGTTTTTTTATTGGATATCGTAAGTTGGATCACTCTATGGTATGAAGTAAAATATTTTGTTAATCAAACATAAAAAACTATGTTAACAGGAAAATTATTATATATAATAAGGAAACCACAGGAACTAAAATAATAATAAGTACAGCTAATTAAAGTTGCAGTTTTCATCAGTAGTGTTCCGAGATCTCATTGTTTTGGAGCTTTGTGTAAAAAGTTATTCAAAGTAAATGAATAAAGTGAAATGGAAAGTAAACAGTGAAAATTCCACCAAAAAACAAATTGAATATTGTTACTAAACTACCTTGAAGTTCTATCCACCATCAACAAAGATTTGAGTCAAGAGCCAGTCGTTTTAAATTTAAAAATTTTAAAAAGTAAAAAAAAAAAAACAAAAGAAGATGAGCACCTCAGTGAACTCAAGCCAACAAGTATTAGTAAAGATTGAGGAGACTAGTAGAGTCAGTAGTGGGATGAAGCTCAAACACTATTGGATGGTGAAGTATATGGATCTGATTCTCTATGCGGTGTTGGTGATCATCTTCGTCACTATGTTCGCTTACTACATGACCAAAGACAGGTAAGAATGAAACAAAGCGGTGGTAGGCTCCGCAAGGGGCCGCCTGGCTCCCCTCACCGGAGTCCGGCGCCAAACAGCTTGCTGTGTTCAGTCGGTGCATGAGAATGCCAGTACCTTAACAGGCATCTTCTGGGTTTGCTCGCTCCATCGTCGACTCTGTCACGGTCATTCCTGACCTAGGTGTCTAGAGTCAACGGCAAATCCATTCCGAAAAAAAAACCCATCATAGGTCTTATAATGAGCTATGTGCTTTGCATCAGATGTCTCTCGAGTAGCATACAGTACCAATTTGAGTAAACCAATTTGAGAGGTCAAAGATCTTTTACAAGTTACATAGTGTTACAATAAAAAAATAAAAAAACTTTATTTCAGACTTTTACATGCATATATTAGTACAATAATTTAAAAAAAAATTGAAATTATTTCAAATAACATATCTTCTACATACATCGGCCTCCAAATTTAGCCAAAATTAGGTTCACATAAAAATAATTGGATGTAGAGAAAATTTGGATGGCACTACATATTGAGTGCTATACAATGTTCTTTTAATACTTTTAGAAGTATTTGAACTATCAAAACTAGAAATTAAATCAAAATAATGTTGAACACATTTCCAAATTTATCATGAACACAAAATGAACATAATGACAATTGCATCGAGAGACAACACAAATGGTAACTAAGTATAAAGCTGATATACTATTTTAATGAATGCAACAAAAAGGGCATTTGGTTAGCTCATCCATTCTTTGTAAATGAATCATTCTTTTTTTTCAACATGGAACCCTATTCTTTCTAAGTTTTGTTCTAAGTATAAACGCAGTGGTAAACTTAAGTCGTAAACTGTGAGTATGAGTTCATTAATTACCTCGATATGGCAGTTAATCAGTCAAACATACAATCATGTCAAACCAAGTAATTGACCTAATACATAATTTTATTATGGCCATGATTTAATAGATTTTCTTGTACTTGTTTGATCTAGAAAAAATACTCTACGTAGAGCGCTCTAAGTAGAGTGTCAACGGACTATTAAAAGATGTCGTAATTTTCGTCCGACTTAGTTGTAAGGGTAATTTTAGTTTCGATTATGCGGGCCTGTAGTGTCGGTTTGTTTGTCACCCCTGGCAACTTGCCTTTTACAGACCTTGAAAATTCTGTCTAATATCTTAAGTATATGCTTTTCATTCACTCCACGTACTCTAACACCATAATTTACAACGTCATCATAAGCCAACAAAAACATATCTCGTAAGCCGTATGTGACGTCACATTGTGTGCAAAAAAATATTAGCTCTGCTGGAGTTAATCGCGAGATTATCTGGCGGTAAACAGTCCGATCGGCCACAGATTATGTACCGGCCTTGCCAGTGTGTGCGCAGCCTTACCGTCGCAAGCGCAGCTTTGGAGGACGGATGCTGAAGAGTGTGTATTCGTTTCATGGGATTTTTTCGCTGATGTGGAAGTGAAAATCTGCTGCTTTTTATTGGATTAGTGGATTGAATTGATGTGTAAGAGGGGGCGGGGACTGAAAGCTTTAATAGAAATAACAACGATTGCATGCAGGTGGTTTGGCGCATTTCAAAGTTTGCAACCCCAGAACCAAACGGCAGGCAAAAGTGTGGCGATTAGTACATACATTTTCTGGTAGTAATGATTTTTAGTTTTTAATATTAAAAATGAAAAGTTTTTAAATTTCATTGTTAGAATATTTTAATGTTTGGATGTTTGTTATTCAATCAAATCACGCTTCAACTACTAAACAAATCGGGCGGGATGAAACTTGGCACACATATTATAAAGGTTAGGTCGGGATAGGTAATTGTTTATTAAATTATACAATGTAACTTCCATGCTGGACTGGGAGTGATAAAAAAACATAGAAAGTGCCAGCTGCATCTCCTCCCGTGCATGCTGTAAAAATCAGCTAAGGGAATCGAGGGTTTCAGTGTATTGCAATTTAGGCGATGGGCTGACAACCCGTCACTATATCAATATACATAATCACCTGTATAATAACCCTCAAAACTTGTCAGACGTGGCGGAATTACATTTATTTAGGTCGTTTTTGCTCTGCCTACTCCAATAGGGATAAAGGCGTGATTTTATGTATGTATGTATTATACAATGTTATTGACACTCATTCACAAAGAACCGAAACAAAAAAACCCGTAGCCGCAAATAAGGGAGACTCTAACAAGCCTTACTTGAATATAAGACGAAATATCATTATCATGAGTCTTGTAATTGTGATGGTGACGTTTGGTCTCTTACGTACCTATACCTACCTGTTATATTAAAATATTGTAAGTCTTAAAACATAAACAAATATCTTCTTTAAATTAATTTCTACGACTTGCAATGATACCTAATAAATTTTATGTCAAATAATTTGAGCTCCTTAGGTCATAGAAATACTAAGTAGGCGAGTTGGAAAAAAAATATAATAATTTAGGTTTGATCATTGTCACTATTAATTTTACATAACTATAATAAGTAGGTATTTACAAGTACTCACAGGGTACTAAAAAACTGGAAGAAAATCGCAAGCTGTGTACGAGCATGCCATAAACAGAAGTTAAAGTTAATGTAACAAAAAAATAACATGCGAAGTAGCCCAGGAATTTGAAACATTTTTTACAAATATACCCTTGATAACTACTGAGTCTCTCAACTCTTCACCTTTGCTTTCATTAACATTGCTTAAAGAAAACGTGGGAGCCTGCAATTCTGAATTTAAATTCAGTCATGTTAGCGCCCAGGAAATTGTTAAAATTTTTAAAGACATAAAAGTTAAGGCAACTGAAGACTTATGGGGGATGTCAGTCAAAGTGTGTACCTCAATTATCGATATATTAGCACCATACTTGTCAGATATTTTTAATGAATGTATTGATCACGGTATATTTCCTGATTTGATGAAAAACAGTAAAGTAGTTCCTTTGTTCAAGGCTGGTGACAAGGCAGATCCAAGCAACTATAGGCCTGTATCTGTTTTACCAGTATTGAGCAAAGTGTTTGAAAAGATCATACTCAATCAAATGCTTTCTCATTTTAACCACAATAACTTATTACATAATCAGCAATTCGGGTTTACAAAGGGACGTTGCACCACAGATGCTGGTGTTGCCCTTTTGAATCATATATTTAGTGCTTGGGAGGAATCAAAAGATGCCATTGGCGTATTTTGTGACCTGTCTAAGGCATTTGATTGCGTAGATCATGAAACTTTATTGTCAAAATTGAAACACTATGGAATCAAAAATGAAGCCTTGAGCCTTTTAAATTCTTATTTGGACGATAGGATTCAGAAGGTTAATGTAAACGGAGTTAAGTCATCAGGGTCACGTGTTAAAATAGGTGTACCTCAAGGTTCAATATTAGGTCCATTTCTATTTTTAGTGTATATTAATGATTTGCCCTACATGATAGAGAATTTGTCAAAGATTGTATTATTTGCAGATGACACATCTCTTGTTTTTAAAGTTGATAGACATGCACAAAATTATGACAACGTAAATAACACTCTTGGACAAATTCATAACTGGTTCACTGTTAACAATCTAGTGTTGAATGCGAAGAAAACCAAATGTATAAAATTCACTTTGCCTAATGTAAATTCTTCCAATAATGATGTTGTACTTAATAATGAAAGATTAGAGTTCACCGAAAGTACAGTTTTCTTAGGGATTACACTAGACTCGAAACTTCAATGGCATCCGCACATTACATCTTTATCGGGGAGACTTAGTTCAGCCGCATTTGCTGTACGAAGAATCCGAGAGCTCACAGATATTGCTACAGCAAGACTTGTTTATTTTAGTTATTTTCACAGCATTATGTCCTACGGAATTTTGCTGTGGGGCCGCGCTGCTGACATCGATTCAATTTTTGTTCTGCAAAAACGGGCTATTAGAGCAATATACAAACTCAAATGTCGTGATTCCCAAAGAGAATTGTTTAAAGAGATAAATATTTTAACTGTACCATGTCAATTTATATATGAAAATATTATGTATGTAAGGAAAAATATTCATAGTTTTACCAAAAACGGTGACAGGCATAATCGGAATCTAAGAAGCAAAAATAAAATTGACCAACCCCATTTTAGGTTAGCTAAGGTTAAAAAATCATTTTTAGGTCAATGTATAAAATACTATAACAAAATACCTGACCATATATTAAATTTGTCAGAAAATCAATTTAAAGATACAATTAAAAATACATTATGTCAGAAAGCCTATTATAAGTTAGATGACTATACTAATGACAAAGAGGTTTGGAGCTCGGATATTTCAGTAAAGCGCAAGAAATTGGCACACATTGCGGACACCAACCCAATTTTAATCAAAACGAAGGACAAAAGTAGGGGTAGGCGAAAACGAAAGGGGGGCCGCAAAGTGCGAGTTTCTCGTGCTTCTTCATCATTGTGATATATTTTTTTTATTTCGATTTCTTTTGTGACATTGATACAATTTTCTTTGTAATAGACTCGCCTGTGACTTTCCAAAAGTGTTCGTAAGAATTTATTTGGAAATAAATTATTTGACTTTGACTTTGACTTTGAACAAACCTTTTCCTTCCTTTTCAGATCTCTACTATGAGATAAACCAACGATGGACTCAAGCGACCCACACAAAGCCATAGCAAAAGGACTCAACTCCCCCGAACTGAAACGAAACCCCGACATCCCCTACGTTGACGACTCAGTCGAGCTTAACCATGTCAGAAAACACGAATACCCTGATGTCAAAATCGACAACATCGACTCCGACAGTCCAGATCACACACAAGACGAGAAAGAAGAAGAACCCTTACTAAGATCTAAGAAAATACACGCATCAGATTTAGGAACTGTAAGACAGTCTCCAAACAGTGATACTATAGTTGTTAATACTCCTGAAGGCACGCTGTATATAACTTTAGATCCAGATACAACTAGATCTAGTATGAGTAGTCCAACAAGTCCAAGGACTGTCTCGACTGCAACTCCAGGTAGCTCTAAAGATGGATCTGAGCAGTTGATAGATGAGGAACAAAGGAATGAGATTGAGGCACGAAGAGCAGGGTTGAGAAGGAATTCGATATCGTTGCCGACGCTGCCGAATTTGGAGAAGGAGGTGATGAAACAACAGTATTTGAATGATGATGTGAGTATGAATTTTCTGTTACCTATACATTAGTAAAATTAAATATGACTTCGTTTTCATACTTAACACCGCGGACTGCTTGCAGCCCGCGCACCACGCACCAGCTCCAGCTAGTAAATTATAAAATTTACACCTTATGTTCAATTCAAGCACAATTGATTGACAATACGGGTCATAATATCATAAAATGTTTGATCCTAGCAAATAGGCCGCTATCTTAATTACTTGCATACGAGTACAACAACACTATAACGACTTTATAACTTTACAGTTTGTTGGACAGTGGTATTAATGGTCTTATTGTTCTAATAGGAATACCAGTGAAATAAAATATCTTCATTATTGGCAATTGTACTTAAAATTCAATGAAATCTTAAGAATGTGTAGATAAATTTTGTGATAATTAGTGTCTTGTTACGGTTGAATATAAACATGTTATTTGAGAGTAAAAAGTGCAATAATTATGTTCTATTAAAGGTTAAATCATTTAAAAAAAAAGTAACATATTTTGCCTGATATGTGTCGCCGATGAGTAAATTTTTCAAAAATATGGTAATCATCTCAAGGAACACAAGATACAAATCCTCAAGGAAGCATGACTCAATTGTCACAGGTTCGGATAATGACACAATATCACGGGGTTACCAAATTAAAGAACCGAGTAATCTGTTCGAGATTACCGTTTTCGGCATTATCACGGTTATCTTCAAGATACCGACAAATATGATAAACAAGGCGGAAAGAAATTTTCACTCAATATTGTATCATTGTTTTTCAGTATACATCGAAATCTCGCGCGAATTGTAGGTATAGTAGACTGTGAAAGTGCTTCTGTGAAAATTAACTAAATAAATGATATTCGTGTCACAACAAACATAAAACAAGATAAGGGACATTATTGAAGAGATTGTGTACATGAGACTAATTATAGAAAACTCACAAGATCAATCATGATATTTTATCTTCGAAAAAGGTCTAGTAACTCGTGACCCAAGCCAGTTTACCAAGCCTTGGCAAGATAACAGTACTTATCGTGGATTAGGGATAGCAAGTTTAAGGAAATATTTGAAGTGCAAGAGCAAATTTACATAGATTTAAATCATGCCGTTTGGAGTGCGTAAGAAGCCAAATTTGCGCGTGAAGATACCAACTTATCCTGAAGATTATGTGGAAATGCCAGAAACGGTCAGACGACTGACCATAGAAATGAACACTCCAACCATCAAAGAAAAAAATGAAGCGGCTGTTTATCCGATGAGATCTCCTAATAATGATCCAGGAGTTACAAGCCCTTCTATTTCTGATGAAATCAAATATATAGACGAAGACGATCACGATGGCATTCCTACAAAAGCAAAATACGGTACTTATCCAAGAGTTACAAGTCCTACTCAAGAAGTTAGATTTGAAGATTTCCGATCTCCAACGCCTGAAGTAAAGTTTTCTGATGAAGACAAAGTGAAAACAACTAAAGCTGATTTAGAAGATGATGATGATGGTAGTCCTGTAGTGTTCAGAAGGCTGAAAAGAAATTCAATATCAGCACCGGAAGGACTGGACAAAAGTAACTTGGAGAAGCTGAACAAAATTTATAATGATAACGTAAGTTTTTTTAAAATAAACACATACAAGTATAATCATAACACATGACAATATTTTGTAAACACACGGCAAATACTTAATAAATACTTACACGCCCGACGACGATAAGTCTGGTGATATACCGTTCAATTATTATGAGTGAATAATAATTAAAAAACTTCCATATTGGACAATGAGTAAAAAAAAAATTTAGCAGGGCATACTTTAAAAGCCGGTAAACGTAAATAAAAGCATTTGAGGCCCGTATTTATAATCAGCTCTCAAGAGTGACAGCTAGTTTGAGTTCATATCAGAAATGTCATTCCAGTACAAAGTTACCTATCAAATCCGCACTCAATATTGCTCTCAATCTTGCGATCGCTTTATAAATACGAGCCTGAGTGTTTTAAGTACGATGCAATTTAGACGATTTTACGATGATCTCTAACTGCAGCAGCTGTACACAGACCTGTCTAAACGAACTCTCCGAAGCACGAACGACGTAAAGTTTAAAGGTCAAGGTCGGCCTCAGTGACACTGCGAGGACTCTGCTGCCGTAACTCAGACAAATTGGCCAACGACATCCTGTAGGAGTAGGGATGGTCGGGTTGAGACACTACATAAAAATTAATTTTAGTAATAGTAACGTATGATGATCTTTAAAAATATTAAACATTGCATTACGATCATACTTAAAATAAAAAAATAAACAAGCATCGCAATATAAAACAAAAACTTAGTAGGTTTTTTAAATTTAGGTACCTAGAGAACCGTTTTAAACGTATGAGTTTTACCTTCAAACTGAAATATGAAAGTGAAACTCCTAAACTATGTAACTCTTTTATTTTGCGCCATCTGGAGTTTGGTGCGTGGTTGACTCTCACCTCTATCTAGACAAAGTTTGAGTCAAAAACATTTCCAATTATTATAATTTGAGATGCACCGGTCGAATCGCCCAAATTTTTATTATTTTTTAAGGTATGTACGTCATGTTTGTTCTTGATGGCCATTTATCCAAATTACCGACAGGAAAAAAAACCATGAGTGATCTAGTAGTCCCATTTAAACAGAACCCTGTCTCAACCTGTGCGTCCCTAACTCCCCGACTTATTTGAATACATCCAATCACTTACGTGTGCCCGTGATCTTCTCATAACCCATCTTTGGTTTAGTCTGGCTCTAAATCTCTACCAATATGTAGGTATACCAAATAATCGTTTTAGTGTCCTGTTTTACTTTATTTATTATTTTATATATTAAGTATTCGTATTCCTAAAACAGTGAAAATATAAAATAACACTTAAAGTTCAAGTAAATTTCCATTTCTTTTACGTATTTCATTATTGATTAAGTTCGATATAGATTTGATATTTTCCTACTATCGTCCCACATAGTGTATTTTCAAAACAACTTTTTCAAATATTTGTGATATATATTTTGAGTGATATTTCTACCCGCACAAAATCTGAATTGCTGTGTCAATTACGAGTGAAACAGTATAGGTTAACCACTGAATATTTAGTCCCATACACACCTAGTGAAAAAAATACACAACAAAATTAAGGACAATGAATGAATCCAAGTTCAACGCATACGCACATAAATTCAAATACAGATCTCCGTTGTGGATAGAGTCGGACTCGGAAAGTAAAAGCAGTGGCAGCAGTAACAGGAGTGGTCTGTGTAACAGTGATGATGATGACAGCATCCAGTGTCAGAGCAGTGATTCTTCTGGCAGCATCAACAACTTCCTAGATTCTAAGGTAATCTAGCCTCCATCTCTACTAGTCATAAAAAGATCTAAAACACGATATAGAAGTTTTACCGGCAATCTTCATATCTATACATATAATAAAACAGTAGGACCCGGTTTGTCTGTACAATGAAGGAAATTGACTAAAATGAAGTCAGGGTGATACAAGAAGACCAACAGTACACGAATTTATTTTTTTAGAATTTTTTGTCTGTCTTTCTGTCTGTCTTTCTGTCTGTCTTTCTGTCTGTCTGTCCGTTTGTCCGGGCACATCTTCGTAACCACTTGATGGATTTTCATGCAGTTTTCATCTATTGATTTGGCATATCTCAGAGCAGTGTATAGGCTTTGTTTCATCGAAATCGGTTAAGTAGAAAAAAAGTTATCGTCGATTTTCATTCCAATCCAAACCTACTTTATAGGTAACTTGCACCAATTTTGATGAGACTTTATTCATTCATCAATCAGGGCCAGACGGTGACCGGGACCGACGCCTCAACTCAACGTGCCCTCCGAAGCACGGGATATTCTTTCTTTTCGGTCAATCAGGCGATTTACCCTGCAATGCAATGTAGGTACATTATGAGAGGAAGAATGACCTTATTGTTCCGAAAGCCCGATAGATGTCGCTGTACGATTTTAAAACGCGGTATCGATGTGTTTTCGCCAAAAGTACTTAAGAACAATATCAGCTCGCGGTCGTCCCCTAAAAAAGTTAAAAAATTGATATAAAAGGATATAAAATAATCATGCCAACTAGGATATAAATAATCACGCCGATCGACTTAGGGGGTAGGCAGGCAATTGAATCTCAGAAACTACTGGACGGATTTTGATGGAACTTTTTTCATTTAACAGAGTTTTTCTTGGACAGTAAACAAGGATATAAATAATCACGCCAATAGACTTAGGGGTTAGGCAGGAAATTAAATCTCAGAAACTACTGGACTGATTTTGATGGGACTTTTTTTATCTGACAGAGTTTTACCTGGACAGTAAACAAGGATATAAATAATCACGCGAAATGACTTAGGGGGTAGGCAGGAAATTAAATCTCAGAAACTACTGGACTGATTTTGATGGGACTTTTTTCATCTGACAGAGTTTTATCTGGACAGTAAACAAGGATATAAATAATCACGAAATGACTTAGGGGGTAGACAGGAAATTGAATTTCGATTGTTTTTTAACCGATTTTGATAGATTTTTTTTTCGGGTTATTCTTTGCGGTTTGGTTATTTGTTGCTTTGTTGTTGTTTTTAAAGTAGGTAAGTTACTTTATTGTAAGTAGCAATGCCTCGAAAACGACAAAATCTCACAAAAATCAGTAAAGAATGCTTAGATTCTCACTGGATGTAGAACGGGCAGAACTGTTTTTATACTAAGAATTCCACTAATTTCCAACAATTTCCCGTTCTAATTTAAGCGCACACAGTTTCCTAAAAGCCTCTGCTTAGCAATGACCATCAACAAATCCCAAGGTCAAACTCTTAAGGCTGCTGGGGTGGATCAAAGATCCAAATGCTTTTGCTTCGGCCAGTTGTATGTTGCATGTTCACGTCACGAGTGAGTAGAGCTGAGCAATTGTTTGTTTTAGCTACAGCGGGCAAGATAGAGAAATTCTGTGATTTAAAAACTATTTATTACTTTCGTATACTTCAATGCGAACGAAGTCGCGGGCACCAGCTAGTACTTAATATACAGTAGCGGTAACAGTAACAGAAGTGGACTGTGTAACAACGATGACAATAACAGCAAAGCAGTGATTTCTCAGAGAGCAGTAACAACTTCCTAGAAGATACTTCTCGGTGGAAGCAGTTACCTTCATAGGTATTATCGGATGGATGCAACATTGCACCCTTTAAACAATGATCCTACATCAATAGGGTGGCCATTTTACTTAATCTTTAGATGACGGTGATGAACATTCTGCTCGTTGTAGTCCCATTTATCATCATCTTTACCTTCATCCTGTATCATTTGGGGAACATGTTAGGATGAATCATTTTCCTCCCTTGGCTCCCTTTATTCATCATCATCTTAACCTTCATCCCATCCCATATCATAGGATGAACCATTTTGTCCCATTTTTCTCGATTTTGCATCGTACAAGGGCTTGTGACGAGTATCCTTCTCTAGGTCGTACTTAATTGCACTTCCTTTTATCAATAGATAACATTATCAAATATCTTGTATACATTATTATTATCTGTCACATGGAAAAGATAAATATTATCCTTTGACGTCTTTGTTTCTAGGTTTGCTGTCAAATTATAGTATTTGCTTGTAAAAGATATTGTATTTGATTTTGTGCTAGGAGATGATCTTATCGAGTTTATCTTCAATCTGAAATCCGTATCTTCATGGGAGTAAATTTCGGTGTTTACATAACATACATAGATAGAGACCAGCAAGCCTATGATGCGCACTTAAGACTTCGATTTGTCCAAAAGCGTTGCATACTTCACTATGATTAATGCATGTCCTTTTCCGTAGTGAAGTGTGCAACGAAAGAGATAATGCGTAGACAAAACGAAGTCTACTGTGCGCATCATAGCCCTGCTAATGGTCCCATTTTGTACATAAAATAAAGCAAAAGCTACTTTTTATTTTACTACATGAAAACATTTTATACTTACAGAAAAAAATATCAGGTAAGTAGCGGGTCGAATGCAGTCCGAAAGTCTAAATTTGAATAAATCACCAATACAATCATTGTAGATAATTACTGATCATTTTAAAGGACTACATACCCTAAGCTACTATTGAAGCCCGGGTGGTGTAGTGGATAGGGCCGCGGCCTTCTGTGCAGGAGGTCGTGGTTCGAATCCCACCATGTACCAATGTGTTTTTCGGTTTTCGAATTTCATAATTATGTACGTTTATTCGGCGCTGTGAAGGAAAACATCGTGAGGAAACCTGCACATACCTACGAAGAAATTCAAAGGTTGTTTGTAACCTAATCTACGATTGTGTCTGGTTTCCCTTCTGGGTTGTGTAGGTCAGATGGCAGTCGCTCTGTGTAAAAACCAGTACCATCGTTCAATCACCTATCATAGGTAGCCGACCCCGAGAGATACGGGAAAAAGGCTAGGAAGATGATGATACCCTAAGCTACTATTGACTCAAACTTATTGTTCTTATAACAATAACTACAAAGAATATACTACGTAGAGATAAGCTAAGGTGTTAATACAAAAAGTGGTCGAAACCGGAATATTCTCTACCTCGCGACTATTTAAATAATTAAACTTTATCAACAAAAACTAGAGGTTATTAACCTTTTGGGGAAGTAAGAATGAATATGTTATCTTTTTAAAGGTTGTTACTAATTGTTTGGTTTGTATTGCTTAAATTTAAATCATCTTCCTAGCCTTTTTCCCGTATTCACGGGATCGGCTAGGTACCTAATCTAGGGGATCGAACGAAGGTTCCTGCTGGTTTTGCACACAGAACGACTGCCATCTGACTTCCACAACCCAGAAGGGAAACCAGACCCAATGCTTTTATAATAATGTCAGGAGTTTCGGCACGAATACGACTTACTAAATCTCAACTGCAATAAGTATTGCCCGTCCTTTCTGTTTTTTCAAGGACTGGTATGGACATTATTAGTTAAATCGTGTGTTTTTCACGCCGAATTGCATTGCAATTGCAACCACTGTAGGAAAAGTAAAAAAGTAAATACCTACTAGGCTAAAATTCGTAAAGTTAGATCCAAAGCAGATAAAAAAGACTTCGAAAGAAATCTAAATGTAAGAATCAAAGTAGGTGTAGTGGTACAGTATTAGTTAGTGCCATCTATGCCATTTACATCAAACTACTTGCATTCATAGTAGTTGCGGACTATAGCTAGTTCTATGTTTTTCCCATAGATCGCATGCAAAACATGGGAAAACCTTAATTTCCACGGGAAAATCATTTAACGTGGGTGAAACCGCGAGCGTAAAGCTATTATTTAAATAATAAGAGACTCATACTATAACCTTTGCCTCGCACCGAAATTTTGCACCGCCTAATAGGTCACTAGGGATTGTGTGATTTGTGTGTTGTGTATGTAATAGGTCACTTATTTGTGTAATAAAAAAATTGTCAGACAACCAATTATCCTATTCGAATTAGGATCAATTTCCCACTGTCATAATATCAATTTCGGTATCAAACTCACTATCTCTGGATCAACAATCCAAGGCTCATCAAACTAAACCAAAGAGGTAGTTGATTCATTCATTAAATTACGCAAACTCAAGTACTAGATCTGCAACACACTCATAGTACATAGACTCCTACTCCAGTTCCTTTGAATTCCCACAACTCACCACCTACACATCCCATTTGATCAAATACGACATTTATAAGACAAGATACACTTGTAATATATGTAGTACTCAATTAGACACTTCGCACTAATAATAATTTGCCAGTAGTGGCATAGTGCACCTCAGTATAGCATCTTTTAAAAAGTAACAGACTTTTGCGTTTGAAATTGGAATAACTTTTCAACTAACTAGGTATTTGATATGTTTGAAATTAGAATATACCCAATTTATCTTTTTCGGAAGTGACCAGCTGAAGTGGCCAGTAATATTTTTAAAAGTAATAGTAGAGTTTATAATTTTTACATCGTCGTACGCAGTGTAGTGTGAAAGTCTACGTTGCTACGTCGTAGGCCGTAGCAAAATGGCAGCAGAAGTGTTTAAAAGGCGACCGACTCGTCGTAGCGATTGTTTTCCTCTTACAGATCTTACAGAGGTATATCTTTTCTTGTTCATTCAACTCCAACTTTAACATTCACATGCACATCTAAAATTCTTTCCCAATATGCACTGTTAGAGAGTTGCCAGCTGCGATGGAATTCTTTAGCAATTGTATTTTTAAACTTTTCTAACTATTTACATTTACAAGGACGAAAGAGAAAAACTAAAACTCTAAAACTATACTATTTTTCAAATAGGATGAGCATCCTGACAGCTGGATGGAAATATAAAAATATCGCAGGTGCGAAAGAGATTTCTTTATTACACAGGTGCGAAAGAGATTTTTTTATTTATAACTGTCAAAAAATTTATGCGTTTGACATGTGTCAGGAATGCTCAGGATGCTCATGCTATGTGAAAAAGGGTAGGTAAAGAAGATGATAATTATCCTCCCGCTAACAATATTTTCAATATTTCGACAATATCGACCTAGGTATATTCATAGATTTTTTTTTTTATAATAATTGCACATTATTTAATTATTTTTAGTAGAAATAACATACTGGACTGGGAGCGATAGAAAAACAAAGAATGTGCAAGCTGCATCTCCGCTCCCGGGCATGCTGTAAAAACCAGCTAAGGGATTCGAGTTTTTCAGAATATTGTAATTTAGGTGATAGGCTGACAACACTACAGCAATATACAGATCTATCTTAAACAACCCTCAAAACTTGTCAGATGTGGCGGAACGACCTTTGTTTGGGTCGTTGACGCTCTGCCTACCCCATTAGGGATACAAGCGTGACAGTATGTACATCGTATGTTTTAGAGTAAATTTCAATCAATGTCGTCTAATATTTCATCGTCGACTTCATGGTCTACTACATAAGCGAAGATTAGCAGGATAAAATCAATCTCTAAATATTTTTTTCCCATGTTGTTAAAAAACATAAGGTAAAATACGTGTTGAGAAGACTGTTTTAATATTATTTGTTCGTAATAAAAAGATGAAAGTCGCAAATACTTTAATTATTATGTTAATAGAACAAAGCAAACAATACTTTATCTAAATTCATTTAGAGCCTATATTTACTTTTTTACTCAGTTTCGTGTTACTCTCGTCTCTATCAACCCGCGTATATTTTTTAAAATTTTAATATTCGTGAAATGTAGCATTTATAGTGTTAGTTTTAAAACATGAATAAGGAAACCGCAATACCATGGGATCCGAAATCACGATACCGGCGATCCGAGCCGATGTTACTCTTACCGACTGTCATTATCAGATCACACAGGATCAATTCGGTAAGGGACATGATAATTTTTTGACGTATTTTTTTTAGCACTCACAAATGCTATTTTATTTCATATGAAATAGAATAAAAATTTTAATATTTAGTATAAAGAATAAATATTTCGCTCCCACTCTCTCTCTGGTCACAGCTTCGGTAGCATAGTTGGTAGTGCAATGGACCGGCAATCCAGAGGCGCAGGTTCGAATCCTGCCTGAGGTTGTGGCCCGAGGCGAATTTATTATTTTCTTTCTTTCATATTTATATGACATGATAATTTGTTTTTATTATGCGCAGTGTTGACGAAGTAAACATATCCAATTAGCTTCAGTCACTGGCTTTCCCACTACCGGGAAGCTATCAGTTCCCTTACATTCCGTATAATTAAAACCCTGAGAAAACATTATTGGTTTGGAGCAGCATTGGTACTCTTAGGCCCGTATCAGCTCTCAAGAGTGACAGCGAGTTTGAGTTCGTATCAGAAATGTCATTTCAGTACAAAATTACCTGTCAAGTCCGCACTCAATATTGCTCTCAGTCTTGAGATCGCTTTATAAATACGAGCCTAACTCCTCGGTTGTGTGTACCTTTTTGCAGAAAGGACGGTACCGGTACGTAGGCGATGATTGTCAGTAAGTTCAAGGTGTATTTGTTTGCAGATTCCGGAGCACCATCAGAGTCAAACATCAGGGTTCAGTGATGGAGACAACAATGAGAACAACGCACTACCTGACGATGATCGGCCCAAGTGAGTAATATTGTACTTTTAGCACATCTCCTCATCTTTTTCTTGGTCTGCCTGTATTTCTGTACCCAGTTTTGTCCATTTCATGGTCCTGCAATTTATAGAAGATGGGCTGACAACCTGTCACTATAGCAATTTCATCTGTAATAACCCTCAAAATTTGTCAGACGTGGCGGAACGACTTTTGTTTAACTATTATATATTCTGTGGTTTAGGTCGTGTTTGCTCTGCCTACCCCACTAGGGATAAAGGCGTGATTTGTGTATGTGCAAGACCGGGGCCGGATGTCGGCGTCTTAAGGGTCGTAATGAGGAAGCGACCGACGGGTCGGCGAACTGCATTGCGAAATCAGATGCAGGCGGGTAGGTCAGTTCATACGGGGTCATGCAATCACAGCATCTGTGTTAGTTTAGTTACGATGCCGCCCATATGCTTACAATAGTGTCTCAGGCATTTCAACGAAAATCCTCAAAATTAAATTGCCTCAAGAGTTCTAGTTCAGGCTAAAGTTCAGGTTAACCCATTCATATCCAAGAATGGTGTACCTATTATCTCTATTTTACACACACACACACAATAATCACGCCTTTATCCCTAATGGGGTAGGCAGAGCGTAGACGACTTAAACAAAGGTCGTTCCGCCACGTCTGACAAGTTTTGAGGGTTATTCAGATAGATCTGTATATTGCTAATAGTGACAGGTTGTCAGCCCATCGCCTAAATTACAATACTGAAACCCTCGGATCCCTTAGCTGATTTTTACAGCATGCTCGGGAGGAGATGCAGCTGGCACGTTCTATGTTTTTCTATCACTCCCAGTCCAGCATGGAAGAGATCTCTATTTTAATGAGGTATATTATTATTTTTGCGAGAAGTATGTTGGTTACATACAAAGTATAATAACTGTTGTTCATATTTGCTAGTTCATGTTCAAATTTTATGATACCTAACGTACGTGAATTTTGAGGCCAAGATCCACTGCGGGTCGTTGAGCCAGCGAAGTAAGTACGTAACGTACGTAAACGCCTGTCATAATTTAAAGAGCAATGTTGAGTGAAGAGATGACTGATTTTGATAATTTTCGTATCGTTACATTTACGCTTGATAAGAAAGAGTTTGAAAAAATTGAGGGTGCCACTTTCTTTGAAAAGTGGGATTTAATTGGCAACACATGAGATTTACTATATGGTTATTTAAAGCGTATGTTTAAAAAAACTTTTAGAATGAGCTTCCACCAACGTCTTCTTTGTGTATTTGTATTCAAATAAAACAACACTTTGAAAATAAGTAGGTATATCCTAAGAAGAATATTTTATGCTTAGAAACGCAAGAGATAACGCAACAGCCTAGGGAATGTCACTCGACTGCGCCTGATTTGACTTGCATTCCATTTCAAGTTTAGTTCAGTCGTACCGTCGTACGCGCAGACGCAAGATATCGCGCTTGGTTTAACTAAAAGTGCACAAATTTGTTTAAAAAGACACTGTGAAATAAAATAGGAGTATTTTCTATATTTCTTCAATAGATTTTGAGTTGGTTTTGTAAATAAGTTGTGGGGAAATATTTAAAAGGTAAAAGTAAATTTGTATTTTGACGCTGTGCAAAGAAATTTTCCGACGGTAAATAGTAGATAATTATTTTCATTCAGAAACAATTTTCTCGTCCTTTATTTTTATAGAGTAGGATAAACTTTCAATTATTATATTATTAAAAAAAAAAAATTTGATTACAATGAAAAATGTTCATGTACTTATTTTATAAATGACTCTACTACTAGGATCCTAATAATATAATTTAATTATATCAACGTAAATAAAACAAGCCTGACTGAAATTCTTCACAGGCACCATAGAGACAGGCACATACTATAAAACCGGAAATCCACTTAAAATTTGTTCAAATTCTAGCAAACTACCTATTTACTAGAACGTGCGGCGAGTTATGTAAGCTAATGTATTCAAATAAATCATTGTTTATTTCAAGTGAGTATTTACTCATTTTCTAAAGAAGATTCTAGATTCATCGTAAAAATTTGCCGGATTTTATGTGCTTCTAAATTTTGAATACATGCGCAATCACGCCTACCTTGTTTTGCGGGGCAGACAGAGCGTCAACAGCTTAGTAAAAATCCAAGCCTGAAAATTTTAAGTGGTTCAGAATATTTATTTATTTTCATAGAGTTTTCTTACTTACTTTGTAAACAGTATGCATGTCCGATAAAAAGAGCAATAGGTACATTCTATATTTTTAGCCCTTTAATCGCTCCCACTAGAAGAGGTATATTTGATTCAACAAAGTATGTTTTGAAGTTCAAAACAATTTGAGGAAGACGTTGACTCAGAATGTGGTGATGGGTCAATTAAAATGCAGGTACGGTAATTAAATAATGTTTTGATGAAATGTAAACAAAACAAACTGGACAAACGTTATTAATGTAAAAAAAAAACAAATAAACAAACAGGTTAGTGTTACTAGCATAGCAAGCATGACATCTGGTATCTCTTTAAAGATTTTTTATATGTTTGGTTAGAAAATTGCCTTCTCCAGCTACCTATAAGTATATAAGGACAATTTGCTGTTTTTTTTCATATTTAAAACAATGCGTACGCAACATTACAGAGCGTGAATTTATGTATTTAGCGATGCGAGACGTCCGGATGGTGTACTGGATAGGGTCGCGGCCTTCTGTGCAGGAGGTCATGGTTCGAATCCCACCACGTACCAATGTGTCTTTCGGTTTTCGAATTTCATATGTAAGTACGTTTATTCGGCGCTTTTACGGTGAAGGAAAACATCGTGAGGAAACCTGCACACACCTACGAAGAAAATCAAAGGTTGTGTGTAACCTAATCTAGGATTGGGTCTGGTTTCCCTTCTGGGTTGCGGAGGTCAGATGATAGTCACTCTGTGTAAAAACCAGAACCCTCGTTCAATCCCCTAGATTAGGTAGCCGAACCCGTTAAATACGGGAAAAAGGCTAGGAAGACGATAATGCATATAAGTGAGCATCAAATAAATTAGAAAAACAAATATTTTATCTAAGTCAGTTTGTTTATAAATTTTGCTGTTATAAATCAGTACGCATATTGCATAAACAATCACTTAGTTTATTAATATGATAAGATAATATAAGTACCTACGAGTCACTATTATCTTGCAGCATCAGATAAATACTATGATAGGTATTAAGAAAAATGAGGTTTAATCTTAGAGCTCGCACCGAATCGCAGAATTAATGTGTCTTAAACATACATACATAAAATCACGCCTTTATCCCTAATGGGGTAGGCAGCGCAAACTACCGAAAGGTCATTCCGCCACGTCTGACAAGTTTTGAGGGTTATTTCAGATGGTCATGTGTATTGCGATAGTGACAGGTTGTCAGCCCATCGCCTAAATTGCAATACATTAAAACCCTCGAATCCCTTAGCTGGTTTTTACCCGGGAGGAGATGCAGCTGTTGGCACATTCTATGTCTTTCTAAAGTGTAAGTAAAGCATACTGATGCAAACTGACTACAGAGATTATTACCCACAAATATGTATGTAGATTTACAAAGATGAATCTAAAGTGTTTCTTCCTGGCATGCAAGGTTGCCTGGAAGCGATCGCTTAAAGCGATAAGGCCGCCTTTGTGCACATTTAGTTATTAAGTTTCTTTTGTTGTACTTATGTTTAATTTGCATTATAGAGTGTATCTATCTATCTATCTAAATCGGTTTATTAGACTGATATAATTTTATTAATGTTTACTGTGAGAAATTATGCTTGTCTAACGACTTATGATAATTATTTATAACCTTGAGAGTCATATTAATTAATAAGTAGGTACCTACCTGATTAAAAAGAAAAATTAGGTACGTAAGTAGGTAATATTTTTGTGGTAAAACTTAGGGAGTTTACTTTTTTAACCCGACGTTTCGACCTAGTTGCACGAGCTGTGCCAGCGGGTCAAGACAACAAACGTAGGATAAAAGCAAGTCCATCGCAATGCAAATAAAAAAAAACTTGTCAATAAACATTTGCAATTAATATTTATTGACAGGATTTTTTATACGTTAATTCTTTTTTCCATTTTAAATTCCTTGACCTTCCTAGAAACACTCAGTTTGGGGAATTGCTGGCACTTAAGTGTCGAGTTAGCGAACGTGTATTTAATGAGGAAACGGTGCTAAACTCACACTTGTCATGCAAGGAGTTTCGTCACTCTGAATCAAAATACAACTACACATACCGGGTGTAAGGGACAGCTTCCCGTAAACGGATAAAAGGTTGCTCAGTCAATAATACTGAACAACTTTCGCCAGGAAATTCTTTCAGAAAATGAAACAAGATACGAATTTCCCATATATCGACAATTTGTGTAGGGAAGTAATTTTTTTTTTGTATTGTTATTTTGGTACCCCTTAACTTTTTTAAACCCTGTATTTTTATGACTCTTGTAGGTTTAGTTGAACCAGTTGAACTATTGGCTAGTATAACCTCCTTTTTTGAGAGATTTTCAAACATTTTTCTTCTTTCAGAGTACCACTTCGATCCCAGCGCCGTAAAGGTGGCCCGCGCCGGCTCCGGTCAGAGTTCAGCATGGACGACGAGGACTATTCTCCCAGCAACTCTGTGACCTCTGTTAACTCCCTCGCCAGTCTATTGAAGGAGAAACTACAGGTAAATATGTCCCATCACTTCTTAGAGGTATTATGCAGAGAAGTAGCTCCGGTCTGAGTTCAGCATGGATGACGATTGCTGTCACCTGTGTCAATTCCCTTGACAGTTTATTGAAAAAGAAACTACAGGTAAATGTATCCCATTACTTCTTATAATGCAGAAATGCTCTGGTCAGAGTTCAGCGTGGAACTCTGGCAACTCTGTCACCTCTGGCAACTTCCTCGCGCGTGGTCTGTTCTGGTGCGGCCACGGTCACAAATGACAGTAAGTGCTAGATGAGGTTGTTGTACGCCAGTGTACCATACAGTACCGTAAAGGAAAACCTATGTACCTAGTTTACTAGTTACAGAGCATTATTGGTGGCCGCGCCACAATGCGCCCTTTCTGGCAGGGTCTCCGTATCGTGATATCACGTAGACAAGGACGCTGTACGTCAGTGTACCATACAGTACCAAAAAGGAAAAGTTATTTACTTGGATACTTTACTAGTTACAGCATATTTTCTGTGGCCGCACACTCTTCTATGTTTTTCTGTCGCACCCAGTACGGCATGGAAGAAACACTAACACCCCCACTAAAATTAGTTCTTCTTTCACAGAGCATCCCCCAAAAGATCCGTAAGAAGCCCACAGACTACAAGCTCCGAGGGTTCGTGGCAGTCATGTTCACAGCCCTCATAATCTACATTTGTTTTGCATACGGCTTGTACAGGCAGAAAGCAGCCACCAAGGCTTACTTCTCCAACGTGCAGTTCAACGAGCCTAAGAGACTGATCAGGATTTACAATAAGGAGGACGTGGAGATCTTTAAAGCTAGTTTAGGTAAGTCTCGTGTAAGCTTGCTCTATCCATGGATTTGCTCTTTTAGGCCTTATAGATTATAGTCAACAAACTGAATACAAATAAATTGTTTATGAAAATATAAAAGCAGTAAAAATTTGAAGTTTTGAAAGTACTGTAAAATTCAAAGCTTTAAAAGGTAAAGAATTTATTTAATTTGTAAATCAATTGTTGTTCAGTAATGTAATAAAATAAGTAAAAATTATACAAAAAAAAATAAGATATCAACCAACGAAGAAATGTGAATATTTGTTTAATTTCCAGCTGTAGGATTAAAGGGCAAGAGCAAATCGTATCCTTGTCTTCCGGAGCACAAAAAACCAGATGGTTCTAAATGCATGGAGTGGCTCAACTACTACAGATTCTACCTCAAATGTCTTCCACACGATCCAGGAGCTGACAATACTACTTGTTACTCCATACATTGGCAAGCACTGAGAGACGGTATGTTTTATTAAAAATGTTCTCTAAGCTCCGTTGAAATTTTACTTATTCTTGTGTGTTCATTCCTTGTCCTGATGAGCATAAGGCTTCCACTTTCAGGTCTATCTACCCCTAAAGTCCATTGAGCTAAGATTTCAGCAATTACTTGCGGGGGGGTGAACGATTTGAAGTTGGAAAGTGGCATCCATTGCCGGGTTTCCGCTGTGTCTAAAGTCTCTGGTACAATTGCCACGACTGTTGAGTGCACGGGCAACCCTGAGTAAGGATGCCCAAGTGATATTGTCAAGTGGTGAACAGCTGCTTTTATCATCCCGAAACTAATAAATTGGGGGGATCCATTTAAAGCTAATTTTGATCCGTTTAAGACCAGCAATCCTCCAGGACAAAGATAGTTGGTAGCAAGGGCAGTAGCAATGGTAGAGGTCCAAATACACTTCTTTGTCATAAGTTCGATTTGTTTGCTCAATCCTACTTCAGCATTTCCTTCATCCCAACCATTAGTAACGCATATGATGGCATTTACTGTATCTCCCTTCAAAACATCATCTATAGTTTGGAAAATATGGTTTTCTTGCTCCTTCCAAGTTGTTTGAGGCACTACAATATTCAAATTTGCTTTGTTATTGGGTGAAAAGTCTATGTTGCAAACTCGCCAATTTTTAGCAATAAAATGATTAACACAAGCTGACCCCAAGGCACCTTGCCCCCCGTAAATTATGATTTTTCCAAGCGCCTGTGCAGCTTTTTTCATCTTTTATGCATTTGTAACAATTTATAAACATTATAAAAATATATTTCCATACCAAAATCTAGTTCGACAAAATAAGTCATTTGTAGAGTTTCACGTCTTGTCATTTCTTGACAGTTTTAATTCTAAAAGCATTCATAAGAAGTTTATACAAATAAAATCTACTCTGTTGCATAAAGTAAGCTAAGTAAATCTTGCAGATGTTTATCCAAACGACTGCTTCGACTGGACCGATACAAAAGTACATTGGTATGGAGGAGGTCAAGCCAAGAACATCTCGTGGCCAGTCAATACAGGATCTATCAACTACACATCTTTCATCACAGGAGATACGGGAAAGAACCAGTGGGGTAACGTCCTCACCAGATATCTGATCAACTCTAAAGGAGCAGCAGTCATCGTCGACGAAGAAACTCCTTTGCAAATCTCAGTCAACGCAGGAAAGAAAGAAATCTGCCTGAGAGCTAAGTACGACAACTTCGCTTATGCCAACAAACTTACTGAGTTTGCTGAAATGAAGTACAATATATGCACATCTCATGATATGAAATCACTTCACTCGTCTATACATAGTCACAGCAGAGCACCTCTGTGGGATGGTTTGAAACCTGCTGATATTTTAACATTAGAATCCTTGATATCAGAACCAGTGTGGCAAATTGCACCAAAATTCAAACACGAGTTACAAGCAGAAACAATCTCAAAGTACACAGAAGATGTTATAAATCTGGGATTTCTTAAACAAGGACATGTCCTTATTAATGAATATTGGCAAAGTGAGATAGGAGACTTAGAAGTGGACGAAACTAGATTCCAGACATTAAAAGAAACTATAGATAAACTTCACAGAAGAGGCTTTAAGGTGACGTTGACTGTCCAGCCGTTTATTAGTACCGAGAGTAAAAATTTTGCTGAGTGTGTTCAGAAAAGGCTTCTCATAAGTGAAAGAAGCAGCGACAGTAGAATTCCAGCACTCACTCGATTCAAAATTCTACCAAGTGCTGGAGTCCTAGATATTACAAACAACCGATCAGTACCGTGGTTTGTTAGTAAACTCGAAAAGGTTATTCAGGAATACAAAATAGACTCTTTCTACTTTGATTTGGGAACAGCATACGATATGCCTCATTACTACCAATGCGAAAAGCGTTTGATAAATCCTGATCAATACAAAACTATATTTACGCAAACTTTTGAGAATATCTTCAATATTATTGGGGTATCATCAGCAGTTTCGTTGCCAAGACCGCCTATATTCGTATCGATGCCACAATTTGAGTCTACATGGGAGGATTTGCGCAAGGTCATTCCAGCAATGTTGACGTATAGCGTGAACGGATACCCATTCATAATGCCAGGAGCAGTAGGCGGGGATATCATCTCCCCTAGACCTCCTAGAATATCAGAAGTCAATACCACAAGTGCTGAAGTAAATACAACAAAGGAGGATGAAATGGACTTGCCGGATAAGGAGTTGTACATGAGGTGGTTGCAGATCGCCACATTCTTGCCAGTGATGAAGTTCACTTATCTACCGAGCAAATACAATGATGACAAGGTATTGGAGATGGCAAAGAACCTGACTATACTGAGGCAGAAATTGGTAAGATTTTTTGTCGTATTTTTTTATCAAGATTGCGTAATGCGTATTCAGTTCATGTTCCTGACTTTGGGTAGATAGTAGGTATACCCAACTACCCAATCGGTAGAAATTTTTGACTATCTATCAGGGTGCATGCATCATCTCCATCTGGTATAAGGTCTCGATTTTATTATTGGTTGCAATATGTGGGGTAATAATACCCTGTCCAACCAAAAAGATACACGAGAAATTTGCACCGTTGGTGTATACACGATATTTATTCATTATCGTTACAGGTGACTCCACTGCTGCTGAAATACAAACGAGATGCCCTAGAAGAAGGTCTGCCGCTGATCAGACCTCTTTGGCTGGTCGCCGGGGGAGATCCCACACTCTTCGTTAGAGATGAATTCGCTCTAGGAGACGAGATCATCGTCGCTCCAGTTATTAACCCTGGGGAAACTACTAGAGAAGGTAAATGTGTATGCAACACGCTCTACATTCTCTCTGTCTTCTGTTTTGTAATTTGAATCACATCCTATACTGGTTCCCATAGAAATCCCTATATTTTTATTGCTTCTAAATCAACATTATGACTTTGAATATTGTTGTTACACTACAGTATTGTTCAGCTCATATAAAATTTCTATTCAGTTTACTTTAGTTTTTACATACATTTTGCTTTATTTTACTTTAAACAAAATTCATACTTTTTTTTTCGCCTATTGTTTTAATTTTAAGTTTAATTGTATGTTTAATTCTTAAAACAATAAAGAATATATACTTATCCTTTTTTCAGTATACCTCCCGGCTGGTCTCTGGCAGGACGGCATTGATGGATCCCTGCGCAAAGGCAACCGATGGATGCACGAGTACAAGGTGCCGTTGAATCGCGTCGCCTACTTCATCAGAAAACCTGACGATATGAGGTTCTGATCGGGTCCCAAGGAGTTACAGTGCCAAGTGATTTGTATCTGGTATCTATGAGTTACACATGTTCGATAGTAAGCATAATGGTATGTCTTACTGAAATAAAATGATGACAAGGAGAAATCCACTGACCACTCACAAGAAGTCTACTGGTATACACTCCCTAATATAGTGAAAAGAAAGGAACTATTCTGCTTGCAATTGATGTAACTTATCTATAATGACTCATTTATAATCATAGACATTGGATAATAGTACATTACTTTAGAAGCCAAAAATAAAGCAATGTATGGTCGAGTAAATTCGGAAGGCCGAGACGCAGTCGAGGTTGGCTGAGATGAGTACAGTAGGTACTTTTCTCTCATTTTCGAGGAAACAATAACAGTACACTTAAAAATAAACATTAAAAATACGGAGTATACAGTAATTGTGTACTAGAACAGCAAGTGATTAGGGTTAAATAGCAAAGTCGTAACGTAGGAAAATGTGCCTTCCTAATATTAAGTAAAAGTTAAATAAAGACGTTATTATAAAGTAATTTAAGGATTTCCGCAGTTATTGTTTGCTTTCTAGTCTTGTTTAGATACTCGTATTTTTTTTCTAATTAATAGATCTCTTTAATCAAGGACAAAGAACATTGGGTTAATTTTTACTAGTGACCAAACGTACTTTTAAATTTTAAATTAAAACTAGGAATAGACTAGTTCCAAATTCAAAATGTGAAAAGGAAACGTGAAAGTTTTGGTCATTAGTAAAAGTTGACCCAAATATTTTTGAGTTTTTAAGGTCAACAGCGACCCTCTGGGCAAGTAGTTGTCCTGTCAGTTCAGTCGATAATTACTGTTAGACAAAATTTCACTTTTCAGTTGTTTTTACTAAGAAGCTAAATTGACTCTGAATGCCATACGTACAAGTACGATACATAAATTAATGGAATCTGGATTCCGTAGGTATGTACATTTTTGAGACATCTCTAAAGGAAATATAGGGTAGAATGGTCACTAAAAGTCGGCATTCAGTTTAATTAACTTTTTTTCCAGTAGTTAAATTGTTATAATTATGTATTAATGACGGTTGTTTTAATAGTAAGTATTTTATTAATGTGAAATAATTATTTACGTGAAAATATTGTGATCATACTTACTTCAATCATTCCAAAGCTTAAGGTATTATGAAGAAATGTTAAATATTTTATACAATAACGTTTTAGGTTATATGATAAATGTCTATAAGAATAAAAAGATAATTAACCACTGCCTACTTTAGTTTTTATTTAAAACAACCTTTTAATCATGCTAATGAAATGCTGTTTTTTTATGGGGTCTGAAAGGTTCAAGGGTAAGGTATCTTAACCTAAAATAACAAGACCAATAATTATTTTGAAATATTTTTTTATTTATTTTAATGACTCTTACACGTTCACCAAACACGCTGAATGGATAATAGCGACATGACTGATACAATTAATGGTCTTTAAGTTTTTATTACGTTTTACATTAGTACGTTTACTGTTACAAATAACTAATCGTCCCTTTTGCGGACTAATATCATTACATAAAATTATTAAATATTTCGTCAATTTTGGACGCGACACGAAACACTGTGCGAGCGATGACGTTGATTCACACACGGAACGCAAGCACGCGATTGGCTGATGAGTTTGATGCACAGTGTTTCGAGCCAGCCATTCAAAGGATCAATTCAGAAAAAAAGAGAAATAAAAATATTGGGGCTGGCCTTTCGCTTAGAGTTTTAACAAACATCAATCAGTCTTTTGGAACCATTAAGCGTGTTTCGATTTTTAACGTAAATAGTTATTTTTCCAATTTTCTCCAGTGCAGTTCTCTCTGATAGATAAATATTGCAGATATTATTTTACAGAAATTACTATTTACGTAAATAATCGTTGAAACGTTCATTTGATAAATACTCGCCTAGCACATCAGTTCTTAGCACCACATAAGCATAACACTTTAATTCCTACTTACCGATAATGTTGCCTAGTTTATAGTGATGACGTCATAAGGGTCATATTCGAAATAAAAAAGAACGTTTCTTTTTTGATCTCCATGTCCAATCCAAAATTATTAAAATACGTTTAAAGACTAAAGAAAAATAAATTACTAGTTAAGACAACTCTGGACATTTTGAAGAGATAAAATTAATCCGAAATTTATGACATTTCTTCTGTGCAATAAACATCACCAATATAAACCAAACAATTCAATACAAGCAGACTCAAGCCACTTCCTTCTCAAACTATCCCCGGAAAAGACTACTGAGAGGATTTTATTAAAAGTTATAAAATTTTAAAAACAATAACTTGAGCTGATAGGAAGTTGACTTCAAAGGGTCAATGAAAAAAACCACTGAGGATCACTGAGCTAATGTTTGGGGTCAGACATCATCTAAGCATGTGTGCATGCACTCATGTTCATACTAGTGGTCTGCCTCGATATTTTAATAAAAAAGAGTTAAAAAGTTAGAAACATGTCGCACTGGGTATTAATATAGAAAGAATAAGTTTTAATAAATAATTACGTCAATATAAACCCTTTAAAATTAAATACGGACGAAATTCGTGCGGACACCTTATGGAATTTTGGGGACATGTGGTATGTTCATGATGGCTGTTCCATATACGCTAGTATAATAGTAGTTCAGTGATAAGGATAATTTTTTGTTGGTTTAGAAGTATATTAATATGCTAGATAACATTAATTAGGCTTATGATATTGTTTTGTCAAATATCTTTGACGATATAAAAAGCGATATGAAAAGTAATATTATAGATATAGGATGAAATATCTAAATTCAATACCCTCTCAGTAGCTTTTATTGCAATTTGGTAAATAAACTACTATAATATAAGAATTACGCGATTTATACAATCATGAGGTATTCGATGATTGTACAGATATTTTTGACAACCAATATGAGTGAAAAAATATTGTTAAAATCATTGGATCGATCATCAAATATCGATTCAGATGTTCAACTGTAATTTAATATTAGTGGTAGATTAGGTAAAGATGTAATACTTACTTTATAAACCAATGATTTTAACAAGATTCCAATTCGAAAGTTATTTGGCAAATAATTAAAAGTATTTTGACAAAGTTTCGTCAAAGGCCTCAGCCTGAAGAAGACAACATTTAATAATTTCAATAATGATTTATTTCTCAGAGCTATTGATGTTCACTAAGCTGATACATTTCTTAATTTTAATAACATTTTAATATTCCTAATAATATGCATTAATTAGAGTTCTAGCTATAAAATACAGTAAATTTGGGTCAGGCTTTAGAGCCAGCTAAACTGTGGATGCTGGCTGAAACGAAAATAAAGCCTAGAAATAAATTATTTATAATCGATCCCAAAGCATTTTTCATCGCTGTCGATGCGTTCCCAGAATTTAAGATGCAGTTTTGAAGCAGGTTCAGCATTTTAGGCAATATTTTATATTAAGGCTCGGGCAGGTCACTGGCTTTTAAGTTTCTATTAAATATCGTCATCAAAAAGAAAACGATCCTCAGGAAAGCATCGGCAACGATCCCAATTTCATAGATATTGATCTTCTCCCTGTTTAGTTCCATCCACAATATAAATCTAAAGCATTTTACACAAACAAATTTATTGTGCTCACATCAACCCACACATATAAATTTATATTATAGGTATAATAATAATCATGTATACTATAAAATAAATTCTCGTCCATACATACTTTTATAAAGTATTGCGTAAAAATAAATATATAATACCATATTTTATGTATTTGTGATCTTTTTTAGTTTTTATGTTAATACTTGTGCTGGTGCGTTCAGAGATATAAGAATTGTATAATTTTTTTTGCTATTTTTAAGTATAATTAGAAGGATGTTGGCAAAATAAGCGATGGAGACGAGTTATTCGCTTAAGACTATGGATGACTAAATTAATTGACTCAAAACACCCCTTTTGATATTTTGGCAAACAACAGAAAGGAAACCAACAAAATCAAAAGTCTGAAGCTTAAGTTGATACAGCTTACTTGCTAGATGGTAAATTAATTTTATGATTTTTATCATTATCACATTCGCTCACATCATTCGGACAAACGATTTCAAAATTGTAAAACAAATAATCATCTAATGGAGCTTTATCTACAAGATTCAGTTATTTCGGAGAATCTATAACTCAATTCAGTTAGGAACGAATAGTATGACTACGACATCGTAAGCATCTGGGTCGTTTCGACTAGAAATATCAAATGTTACCATTAAATACATCAAAACAAGGAGATGCCAATAAAAATCGAATTATAAGAGATTCATTTTATCACTTCAAGAGTCACTTCAAATGAACTAAATTTTTATAACTTTATAACTATGCAATAGGAATCTTTGACGCAACAAGCAAACAACTCAAACATGGGTAAATAGAGTATATCATCTGTAATAATAGTTCTACTAAAACATTTTATTTAATACGGGTTTAAGCTCTCTATCGTTTTAGGCTCTTTGACAATCTAGAAAAACAGAGACCACTTCATCTAAGCAGATGCGATTGACTATAATGTCTTTAATTTCTTAATTATTTTATTCTTTATCATTATCATTTCCATCTGTAGTAATATTTGTTACGTAAATAGGAAGATTTAGAAGTGCAGGAGTTTCTGAAGGTTCCTATTTATGTTGCAAATTTCTACTTTATTCGAATTTACTTCATTTTAATTTATTGAAGGTATTATTTTCTTTGTGCTCTTGATGTATAACATCATAATCAATCGCATCACGCCGTACATTGCGATGAAATAAGCTCAAGTCAAAAAAGAAAAAGTCTTAGTTTACCTTACTTATAATATTCACTCATCATCAGATAATAAGAATAAGATGAGAGTCATCTTTGTCGTTCTAGAATCGTGTAACAACAGTAATTACGTCACTTCTAACAAATATTTTATATTCTAGCATAGGAGCTCGCTTCTCGAGCAACGTCGTACATCATCACTTTTAACTTTTAAGAACGCCTTTTCAAGACAACTATTTTAAATATATTTAATTTAAACTTTGATCATATAAAAGTGTATCAGGTAGGTAAAGTTTCAATGATTTATCGAAAGTCATATCTCTAATAAACCGTTTTAACACGTCCATGTAAAAAGCATTTGCTAAAACGAAAAGTGGCCGTGCTCTCTAATATTTTGTACAATGTTCTATTCAAAATTTCACAATTCGATAGCAAAATAACTTTTTAAAAATTTTGTTTTTCCCACAAGCGGTGTTTTGGCTAAACAAAATGGACTGGTTACGCTAAAAATCGTGTATAAAAGCACTACTTGTTTACTATTTCAATTTCCTTTGCATCGATCATCTCAATTATTTTTGCAAAATTATTGATTTTGTTATCATTTACAGAAGTGACCATCATCCCCACATACGACACGGACGTCCTTGGCTACTGGGTGACAGAGAACGAGGAGGCATTGGAGAAGTACAAGATTGATTTATCACCGTCTGCGTCACGGTGCACCATCAACCTCCAAGACCACGAGACTTCCTGCGCGGCCTACAGACTTGAGTTCTAGGTGTCGGGTCTATTTGTAGCCTTCTCATCGGAGAAGTGAACCTCGTACGCAGACTATGCCCATGAATGCGGGAACCAAATTTGTTGTTGTAGGGAAAAAATCAGGCTGTGATAGAGACGTGAGCATTCATCGGCATACCTGCTCCTCTGAGGACGCTATTCCGCATGAGATAGTTATCAAATAGAAAACAGACTATGTGATATTTGAACGTTAACAGACTGCAGTTGAGTTTGATCAAGTTATAGTTTATAATGATGATAATACGTGGAAAAGTCGACGTTCTGGCAAGAAGCTGGAACAGTTGCCGGACAACGCAGACCCCAAAGTGACGAGCCCTAACCGCATCCAATTTAAAGTCAATAACCAATTCTCGACCTAAGAACAGAAACGTCCATTTTTTTCTAATACTGTTTTCTAGTAGCTTCATTGAAAATAGTACATGCCATTTAAAGTATATTTCTGATGATATTTTTGAATTTGGTCTTATACAAGTAGTGCTTTTATACACGATTTTTAGCGTAACCAGTCCATTTTGTTTAGCCAAAACACCGCTTGTGGGAAAAACAAAATTTTTAAAAAGTTATTTTGCTATCGAATTGTGAAATTTTGAATAGAACATTGTACAAAATATTAGAGAGCACGGCCACTTTTCGTTTTAGCAAATGCTTTTTACATGGACGTGTTAAAACGGTTTATTAGAGATATGACTTTCGATAAATCATTGAAACTTTACCTACCTGATACACTTTTATATGATCAAAGTTTAAATTAAATATATTTAAAATAGTTGTCTTGAAAAGGCGTTCTTAAAAGTTAAAAGTGATGATGTACGACGTTGCTCGAGAAGCGAGCTCCTATGCTAGAATATAAAATATTTGTTAGAAGTGACGTAATTACTGTTGTTACACGATTCTAGAACGACAAAGATGACTCTCATCTTATTCTTATTATCTGATGATGAGTGAATATTATAAGTAAGGTAAACTAAGACTTTTTCTTTTTTGACTTGAGCTTATTTCATCGCAATGTACGGCGTGATGCGATTGATTATGATGTTATACATCAAGAGCACAAAGAAAATAATACCTTCAATAAATTAAAATGAAGTAAATTCGAATAAAGTAGAAATTTGCAACATAAATAGGAACCTTCAGAAACTCCTGCACTTCTAAATCTTCCTATTTACGTAACAAATATTACTACAGATGGAAATGATAATGATAAAGAATAAAATAATTAAGAAATTAAAGACATTATAGTCAATCGCATCTGCTTAGATGAAGTGGTCTCTGTTTTTCTAGATTGTCAAAGAGCCTAAAACGATAGAGAGCTTAAACCCGTATTAAATAAAATGTTTTAGTAGAACTATTATTACAGATGATATACTCTATTTACCCATGTTTGAGTTGTTTGCTTGTTGCGTCAAAGATTCCTATTGCATAGTTATAAAGTTATAAAAATTTAGTTCATTTGAAGTGACTCTTGAAGTGATAAAATGAATCTCTTATAATTCGATTTTTATTGGCATCTCCTTGTTTTGATGTATTTAATGGTAACATTTGATATTTCTAGTCGAAACGACCCAGATGCTTACGATGTCGTAGTCATACTATTCGTTCCTAACTGAATTGAGTTATAGATTCTCCGAAATAACTGAATCTTGTAGATAAAGCTCCATTAGATGATTATTTGTTTTACAATTTTGAAATCGTTTGTCCGAATGATGTGAGCGAATGTGATAATGATAAAAATC
>JARACY010003243.1:0-34844 GCA_029255725.1 Scrobipalpa atriplicella
GACACGATCGCACAAACTTGCGGCGAGATGTATGTACCGCAGTAACCTACGCCGTGCAAAAAAGAGACCCGGAGCTCGATCGTAAAGACATACCGGTCGTCTTCGTGGGAAAGTTTATGTCCAAAATGACATTTTCGCTCCTACACGCTCGAGTTGGGCAATGAATGCTGACCTTCGATTCATAATAGTCGGGGTGGCCAGACGTAAGACTAAATCGTGTTAATATTAGTTTGGAAAAAGTTTTTAATTGTAGTAATTTTAAATGTTATTTCATGCATGACTGGTGACACCCGCAGACGACTGACACCCCTCTCCCCATGCTTTCTCCGGCGGGCACGAGATGCCGGTTGGGATTCCATCCTTACTTTATGGACGTAACCTACCAAATATTTGCATAAAGCGCTTCGTTCGCTTCAACATTTTTAATGCGAACATCTAAATAATGAAACTCCCTGCCTGCGGATCTGTTTCCGGAACGTTTATAACCTGGGCCTTTTCAAGGCAAGAGTGAATCGGCATTATCTAGGAAAAACATGCTCCATCATCGTCTGCAGCGTTACTTGCCTGCAGGTGAGATGGCAGACAAATGGTTTGGACATCGGCCCTGTAAAAAATGAGCTGGTAGGTACTTTCAATATTTTTTATGAATGAAAATCTTCCATACAAGATAAATCGAAATATGTTTCCCATGCAATTATGGCAACACTGGTACCTGATGGATTACGAATAGTTATGTTTAATTTGGTTAATTCATATGTTCGGGTCAGTGATTAAGTCAATTATAAACCAGATTTCTGCACGGAGGCATTAAATTGGCTGTCGTTCAGAAATGTAGCGATTTTACTTTGACCGTACAATACATGGGTGCTGGTATCTTGCTTTATAGCTATACTTATTTAGCAGCAATCGCTTTTTTAACGGACTGATGGGTGCCATTTTCAATCGCTAATTGGCAAAAAAATATTTGCCTTTTACACTACAAGTACCTGCACCAATGCGACAGCGTGTAGGAGCGAAAATGTCATTTTGGACATAACTTTCCCACGAAGACGACCGGTATGTCCTTTACGATCGAGCTCCGGGTCTCTTTTTGCACGGCGTAGGTACTGCGGTACATACATCTCGCCGCAAGTTTGTGCGATCGTGTCACATCCATTAACTCTCTCTCAATGCGTCGTATAGGTTGGCAGATTGTCGAATGACCCGTTGAACCCTGGTTTTTTAGATCTGGGCTCTGACATAGTTTCTGTAACGTTCAGAGACAGCAACGGAGAGAAAAGGGGAAATAAATTAATTATTACTTGTCGGACATTGCAGGTGGATCAGCCTGCAATGTCCTAACCAAACCGGAAACAATTATCGGAACCCATAGTTCAAAACTAGACTATAACATCAATCATGAACTCCGTGAAACTGTTAGGTGCATCAGTTACTCACTGACAGCTAAGTCGATACCGATACGTATACTAGAGGAACATTTAATAGTAGTAGAGTAGGTTCTTGTTGTGCAGAGTTGAGGTGTCTCTTTATTTATTTATTTATTTAACCATTTATTGTACACAGAAATAATTACAGAACAGAACATAGAGAATTAAGACACAACAGGCACTGCTTATTCCTAAAAGAAATTTCTTACAGCAGACCTAGTAAGTGATATGGGCATATGAACGTTGACGCGGATAAGACTGTGCACAATATAATTATATACTAAATAATATAATACCTAAACCTAAAATAATTATAATATATTAATACAAACATAACATACATACCTCTTTCATCGTAGTCATAGGTAAACACTTTTTACATCTACCGGGTAAAATTGTAATCATTCGGCAAATTTTGAGGGTGAGTACAGGCCACGAAACTGAACAACTTTTCCTATGAAACATAGGTCATCAAACGAAAAAAAAAAATTAGGTCTTTCATAGTGAAGTCAGTCAGCTGACTGGGCCGTTTGTATGGGAGGTCGAATTTTTTTCAAGTCTGACGTCTTATGTTCCATGGGGAAAGTTGTTCAGTTTCATAAACTGAACTTTCCCTCAAAGTTTGTCGAATGATTTCAATTTCACCCTGTAGATAGTTTTCTACCATGACTCTAGCCTAGCATGACTCTAGCCTAGGTTAAAATATAATTTACACGATAGTGATTGGTGTCGTTAAGCATTCAAGTAACTTTTGGAAACCAATTTAATTATGAAACTGTTTGGGACTGAAACAGTTTGCTTGCTCGAAGCTCTACATCACAAAGTCATAACTCCTTGATTCAACGAGCTTCGTTTTTTCACCCTGTACTAATATTCAGTGGCTTCCCATCCGTGTTGGCGTCGCAGTAAGATAGATCTAGCCGTGACATACATAATTATATCCCTAGGAAAATAACTATATTACTATTATTTACCTAGTAAATAACATAACCTAACCTAACCTAATATCACTAAACTTGTCTAAACAAAACCGTATCATAATTATGTTCCTAGGATTTTAGTAATGATGTTCCGTCACATGATTATCATATCACGGCTAGATCTATCTTACTTCGGCATTGGCATGCGTACCTGAAACCTCAAGAGTCACAATCATCGATTCTCCACGGGATGACAGCCTGGCGGTCTAACGGTGGAGTAATATGCAAATCACACTCGTATTCTGAATGAGGAAATGATAGCACTTTTAGGATGTTAGATGTGGTTTACAGTTGACAGCCCGGATGGTGTAGTGGATAGGGCCGCGGCCTTCTGTGCAGGAGGTCGTGGTTCGAATCCCACCACGTACCAATGTGTTTTTCGGTTTTCGAATTTCATATGTACGTTTATTCGGCGCTTTAACGGTGAAGGAAAACATCGTGAGGAAACCTGCACACACCTACGAAGAAATTCAAAGGTTGTGTAACCTAATCTAGGATTGGGTCTGGTTTCCCTTCTGGGTTGCGAAGGTCAGATGGCAGTCGCTCTGTGTAAAAACCAGTACCCTCGTTCAATCCCCTAGATTAGGTAGCCGACCCCGAGAGATACGGGAAAAAGGCTAGGAAGAGTAGTAGATGTGGTTTACAGTTAGAAAAATTTATGTCGTTTTGAATACCATAGATTTCTATATACTGAATATCACGCCCTAATCTCTTATGGTTACGGGCTAGGCAGAAGTACATCAACGTTCTATTAAAATCTGTTTGTGGAGACCGTTGTTAATACATTTTGTCAGCCTATAGAGCCAGATGATTACAGAGTTTTGCAAATTTTACTTGGGGAACTACCGTCCTACGCTTCCTCTTTCTGATGCAAAACCGAAGAGTTTGCACTACCTAATGTGTTCAATTCTGATAAGTTGATTATTATCAATATGAGAGAGCATTGGGTTTGTCGCTACCGTAAGTAATTCAGTATCTCGCGATAGAAGTACGTCCTTTGACCTTGACTTCACATAATAAACAGAAAAACTTTCCTTCACCGGTTTTCCCATACGGCATACACCCAGGCAAATTACAAAGAAAGTCCCGGTATCCATCGCATGTGGCTGCTATGCGCAAGCGACGACAAAAACCCCGAGACGTCACTTTAATTCGCGTTAACAGTACTTGATGGCCCCCAGCCCTTGCAGATCTAGATTAAAGTAGATTACGCAAGTACATCTATATTGAGTGCAAATAAAGTCGAATTTTTGAGTGCTACAATAGCCAATCTGCTAGTCTGATTTGGGTCGTTGCTGTGCTCGATCGGTGAAAAAGAAATGATTAAATTGGAAAATATTGATATGAAAAAGTACAGCAAATACAGTTGGACGATAAAATGGAGATATTTCCTTTCAAGGTAGGTACAAAAATAGGGTAACAACTAACAACACTGACCGTTCGGCGCCGAAACTTCCCCGCGGATATGCCTTTTTAAGTCACTACTTCCGCTACCGATCGTCGAGCCACCTGCTCGCGAGTTGTCGCGCTTACGCTTACACCTTTGCTGCATAAGAGGTTGCGTCGTCTACTCAATACTGAGTTTGTTATGGCCCCTAACCCGTCAACTACTCGTCTCACCGTTGGAAGCAGCAAGTCAACAGCATTCTGACGTACGCCGCAAGCTAATAGAAATTCTAGTTTACCTTGTTAAACAGTCATTGGCATAATCTTCCATGCTGGACATGTGATAAAAAAACATAATGAGCCATCTGCTTCTTTTGTAAATGTAAAGGCACTAAACAGTGGCAAACAAGCTTACCCGCCTTTGCGAATGCGGGCAATAAAAACTCTTACTTATACCTAATACTTACGCTTGCTACCTATTCCACTAGGCACAATTCGGACAGAAAAACCCAAGAGTTCTTTCGAGTGGGTTGTCAGGTGGCAAACGAACTGATGAATCAGGTCTCAGCAATTTAACCGCCTAAAAGGCTTCAGGTTTCGAAGTAGTTTGTGTAACGATGATAAAGCGCTAACTGTGAAAACTAAGGCAGACTGTCTCAAGGCCGCATTCAGGCATTGAGTTGAGTTTGAGTTGTAATGGTTGAGTCACGGCAAACTACCTCATTGTGGGTCTGCTCTGAACAGTAGACAGAGCTCGGAGCAGCACTGACGTCACAGCTGTCTCCGGCGCGGAATGTGACTACTACGGCTATAAAATTCCATAGTTATATCCCCAACGGAATACTGTTGTGCCGCTGATAATGATTCCATTCTTATTTCACATAATACTGGGTTGTGACCTACCTCCGTGTGTGGGGTCCGCTCTGAACAGCAGGCAGGGCTCGTCTCCTGGCTCGCGACAGCACTCCAGCACGTCGCGGCAGGTGGTTTGAGGAGTGACGGGCACGTGAGCTGGTGACCAGCCCGCCCCACTCTCGCACCACACTCGCACTATCATCTGTGAACAAACAGGGAACATAGTACAACATTGACCTTAATTCTGGATGCAATTACCTAAACTAAATCAAAACTACTTGTGTCACATCATGTTCCTCCTCATGATTTGATAAAGACCAAAGGTGACTAGCATTCCTACACAACGACGGAACATAGCAGGCTGCTGTGTGCCTGAAACCAATGGGAGCGGTCTCAACTCAATAGCTAGGTGCCCCTTGGCGGATCCTAGATCATATTCAAGAAAGTCTATATCATTTTGTTTTCTGTCATGGGCTGTTCGGAGGTATGGTAGATATATCATTACCGCATTTGAAGACTGGAAATTAAGACAAAACAGTGGTCAACAAAGAACCGTTTGTGTTCTTCGACACTCATCAGAAAAGCCCGCCTATCCCGCTATGCAAAAACTAACTAGCACACGTAAACAAGATATTACATTATTACGCTGCCGCAAAGTTTATATAATACAATTTCCTTCTGAACATGTTCCTTTCATAAAAATAACTAAAGAATTTCTCTTTGCAAATTTTACTCCAGAGCTTTTATTACAGTTTTACTGCGAAGAGTATTCTACAATGATTATATTTGTTCCTACATGAATCACGCCTATAACACTTACGGGGTAGACGGAAGTTATTTTTTTAGATGAATACCTGCTTTAGCTGCAGTATGATGATTATTGTTGAAAATTTCGGAAAAAAAAAAAAACATTTTAGGGAATTTTACCAGCGTGCTTTAGTTAAACAGTATCTCATTATTCCCATGGGAAAACTCAGTAAGCCACGGGTGAAACCACACGAAAGCAAGTCTTCTTTCTTATCGAGTAGGTTTTCGAATCGAACACCCCATGCACCCAGGGGTCAGAGTTTTGGGACCGCCTAAAAGCGCAGCTAATGGGTCTATGAAATGGTTTATATAACGACATCTGACTGCGACCACAGACAATAAGATGATTCAGCAATCGTTGCCTAACCTAACCTTACAAAGTGTAACAAATATCAACTTAGTGGTCCCCCGGTGGGTATAAACCCTTGACCTCCCCGGATCACGAGCCCATGGCTCAGACCACTAGACATCGAAGGCAATAATAGGTATGTAAGTATAATGTAGAGTAAGTATTATGTATTAAGCTTCGCATTATGTGTCGTAGCTTTGATGTCCCTAAATGATAGTCGTCATTTCGTATGGGGTTGAGCTCATGTTTCTGAACAATAGACAGTATGGCTGCTCTAACACAGAGGTCTATAATAGGAATCTGCATAATTCATATGTGCTGCGCACCTGTGTAATGTGATGGGAGCGTACAAAACGGAATTGCACCTGCTTCTAGCGTCTTGAGTTTTAGGTTGAACTCTCCCTGTCGGGCAATTACAATGTGCTAAACACGGAAAATAACCAGCAGCAGTTTTTCTTAACGGGCATGCAAATTAGGTACAAAACGTCACTGCAAAAACACACATTGCTCTCAAAGCAACATACGCGGCCAAAAGTAAAAGTGCTGTAAAAGTCAGCTAAGGGATTTGAGGGTTTCAGTATTGTAATTTAGGCGATAGGCTGACAACCTGCCACTATAGCAATATACAGATCTATCTGGAATAACCCTAATTTGTCAGACGTGGCGAAACGACCTTTGTTTAGGTCGTGTCTCTGCCTACCCCATTAGGGATAAAGACGTGATTATATGTATGTATACGCGGCCAAATTAGCCCGTTGACACCTACCCCGTAAGGGTTATATTACAGTTAACAACTCTGCGTACACAACGAAATGTTGAGTTCTCCGTAAAACGTACAAGCAGTGTAATCGTGTGTTTTATCAATATGAATAAAAGATAAATGCCTAAATCGGCTGTTTACCTGGTACGGCGCATTCTCCTAAGACTTGTTTCCGAAATATGGTTTCTGTCGAAATGGGGGTTATTTAGGTACCTAAATAAGTATCGCTGGATGCTCGATTTAACGTAGGTACTATTATTTATTGTGCTTTAACTACGCAGTTTTCCTCAACGTCCCTTATTTTATTTCACAAACAAACAAACATATCTCCCCGCAATCACGTACACAGATCACGCTTCCCGTATTGTGTAAAACCATTGATCGACGTGTGTCTATTGATCAAAAGAGTTTCCGGTACTGTTGTCAAGGCAATGGGACCCTTATGCACAGTGGAATAAAGGATACAAAGGATATTGTGATCACTGCCAGGGTTACAGAGCTACTAGGGTTATTTCAAATGATTATGTATATTGCTATAGTGACGAGCTGTCATCCCATCGCCCAAATCGCAATACACTGAACTGAAACCCTCCAATCAAACTCCAATCCCCTTAGCTGGTTTTTACAGCATGCCTGGGAAGAAATTCAGCTGGCACATTCTATGTTTTTCTATCACTCCCAGTCCAGCATGGAAGAAATAGGTCATCATCATCTTCCTAGCCTTTTTCCCGTATTTCACGGGGTGGGTTACCTAATCTAGGGGATTGAACGAGGGTACTGGTTTTTACACAGAGCGACTGCCATCTGACCTCCGCAACCCAGAAGGGAAACCAGACCCAATCCTAGATTAGGTTACACACAACTTTTGGATTTTTTCGTAGGTGTGTGCAGGTTTCCTCACGATGTTTTCCTACATCGTAAAAGCGCCGAATAAACGTACATATGAAATTCGAAAACCGAAAAACACATTGGTACGTGGTGGGATTCGAACCACGACCTCCTGCACAGAAGGCCGCGGCCCTATCCACTACACCATCCGGGCTTATGGAAGAAATAGGTATTTTATTTTTTATTTATTGTCTACAATTTCACAAAGGCTACCAGTAACCCTTTTCCTGATTTGAACCTGCACTCTCCATATCTTCCAACTCGCGCCATGACAGCTCTCAACCTCAACATATGACATTGACAGTGATTACATCAAATCTACATGGCTCCAGCCCAAGCTCCCAGAATGGTTCGAAGCTGTACTGTCTCAGCTCTCAACCCATCTGCAGGATTAGGCTATGCATGATATTTGAATGCCAATGAGCCTGTTTCTCATGGGAAGATCTATGAGTCATAGTTTTTAGTTATTCTGATCCTAATGGGAATTTTTTGGACGATACTTGTGAGTTCCTGGAGACGGCGCTGAAACTGACTAAAAAAAACGTTTCTTTACACGGAAAAGTCTATTGACTATTTATATATTTTCTAATTTTTTCAAATCAGGTCGAAATATGAATTAAAATTCTACGTCTCAGAAGCTAGACAACAATCAATGTCGCCGACTTGCTGTAGCAGCTCTGTGACTTCTACATACATTCCTACATAAAATTGCGCCTTTACATCTAATGGGGTAGACAGAGTGTCAACTACCTAAACAAATGTCATTCTGCCACGTCTGACAAGTTTTTGACTGGTTTTGATTTGAGGAGGAAAAGCAGCTGGCACATTAAAAGTTTTTCTTTCGCTCCCAGTCCATAATCTGCAACTTCACACCGCGAGATTGAGTAAATACATTATACAATCCACCTATTTAATCCAATTTATCTCATCATCATAACAAAACATAATATTTAGAAAGCCACATTTAAATTCGAAGTCTACCCACACTTCAGTATAATTTAACAGAACATTGGCTTAGTCTATAATAAATGGAAAACGTTACTAAAGGTGCTAAAAAGGGCTATAAAAAATTAAAATTCTCGCATGAATGGCGACCTGGGTTTCCGCTGCCCTTTCAACACAGACCTTTGTTTTTTAACTCATAAATTATACCTAGAGACCATTCCAGGACAGTAGTCAAGGGAGTAGGGTTAAGCCATAACTTATAATTATGGTAAGTAATAAAATTATACGATACGTATGTAGAGTAAATTGTGAATGCTTATTTTGTAGTTGTTTACGTAAGAGGTACAAAAATGTATACATATATTCAACTTTATATTTCAATATATAAATGTACAGTCAACTTCGTTAGTAAGGCCTCTCAAGTTTTGAGGATCAGTTTAATCCTTTAGTGGCATCGCCTAAAATACAACATTCATAACTTTATAACAAGATAAGAGATGCAGGTAATTGGTCAATTTCTACGTGTCTATATCGCCCCCAGTCTAAAATGAAAGTGGTCTAAGAGCGTTTACGCACTGCCATCCGTATTCGGTGCGAATCCGTGAAAATTATATGGAAGCTGTAAAACATTTTCAAGCCAATCCATACAAATTTTCACGGATTCGAATCGGATTCGGAGCAGTGCGTAAACGCTCTAATCTAAGTATTTATATACTTAGGAAAAAAAACGGTGGAAGCAATCTCTATGCAAACATAGCACAGATGAGACGTAGCTTTAGACACAACTTTACTTTTTCATACATGTACTTGTACCTACATACGATTATGAATTTAATAGCTATTTATGTAACTGTTGCATAATGAGGGATATTTAACACGAGTGTGGTTTATGAAACGAGCGCAGCGAGTTTCATAAAAGTATACACGAGTGTTAAATACTAATTATGTACAGTTTCATACAATAGTTTATCTACACTCATACAACAAATTTAAATTAAAGAAAAAATAAAGTAATCATTATTTCTTCTTTTCTAGTTTGCTCAAATAGCAAGCATCTGCGTAAAAATTAAAAAAAAAAACTTCATTTTGTTACAGCTTTGCGATAACGAAATGAAATTTGTATGGTTCCTTAGTCACGGCTGCATCGAAAGGTATACGTATCATTTGCTTAGCGTTTCTGATAAGTAAATGAAGGATTTACGACATGAGTGTAGATAAAAAATATTTTGAAAGACAAATGCCTGTTTTTAGCTATTTTGGCTGATTTAATAAATTAAAGTAAAACTCACTCACTTTGGAAAAATTGATCGCGTTGGCGACATGTTTCGGAGCATTCGGAGCTCCTTTATCAAGCCGACCGTGTTTTACTTTAATTTATCATATCTCACTTAAGTTTAAATAGTCTGATTTAATAAATTTTATTTAACAAAACCATGCAAATCAAATTACACATAATATAAAATCCTCTGCAAGTTTCGTCATAATTGATTAAATCAGTAAAATAAAGATCTACTTACCGATCCTGATCGAGACTACATATTTATAGGGCTACATATTTTTAGGACTGTAATATGCAAGTAGTTCAGTTTTATGAGCAGAACCTGTGCAACATTATGATATTTTTCAAGCCATTTAAAATTTACTTAAATAGAAAGTCTAATAATTACGTTTTCCCTCTAACAGCATAAACTAAATGGTCAACCAACAACGTGGTCTGTGACATAAAACAAATAAAGTGTATCTCCGCCGAGGCGATAGAAACTTCCAACGATATTGCGGCGGAGGCGAAGGTGCTAACAATAGTTTGCTAAGCGCTTCGTCGCCCCTGCATAGTCGGAAACATAGATGTAAGAATCAAAGCACATGTAAGAGTCAATTCATACCGGGAAGCAATACACTTCACTTTCCAAGAGCTTTATTACAGAACTTTATTTACTACACAAAAAGATAGACATTTTCATTGACAAAACTCCTCGCGATACTCGAGATGCATCTTCAAGCATCTTCGCGCCATGTCGCGTCGCGTCGCTTCCTGGTGGACGAATAATTACTACCCGCTCAATAGAAAAATTCGTTGCGAAGCTGCTAACAAAACTCTTTGCACAAGCGGACAGGAAGCATCAACTATTTTTCTGTCCTGCATAAATATTTACTTCCATGCTGGACTGGGAGTGATACAAAAACATAGAATGTGCCAGCTGCATCTCCTCCCGGGCATGCTGTAGAAACCAGCTAAGGGATTCGAGGGTTTCAGTGTATTGCACTTTAGGCGATGGGCTGACAACTCGTCACTATAGCCATAGACCTTTGTTTAGGTCGTTTTTACTCTGCCTGCCCCATTAGGGACAAAGGCGTGATTATATGTATGTATGTATGTATTCCTCGCAAAGTTATAGCTTCATCAAGTTTCATTGCCGCCTCTACACTTCTTAGCCCTGTAGTGTGAACTTTTCTTACTATTCAGCGTTAAATTTTCTGTTTTGGAGTTTCCACACATACATTTTCAATAGACGCCCGTCGCCCGCGCTGCCCATAAAATCTTTGTTCAAGTTCAAGTTTGTTTGTTTGTTCTTTTACAGCTTTTAAGGGAACAAACAATGTTACCAATTCAATAGAACTTTAGTTTTGAAAGATTTCTATTATTGAAAATATAAACTAAGGAAATATGACAAGATTTTTAGCGATGGGTTTGCTCTCTCTTAAGCCAAAAGTTGCATTAAATACGTATAATGTCTTATATGTTGTAGACAGATGGATAGATTACTGGAGGAAATAAGACACATGAATGACCCACTTTTTTTGTTCTAGGGCTTTGAGCCTCACTACATATTATGTTCACTAGGTGAGTTTAAGTATTTCTAGTCCAAGACTCAAACATCTTTTTTATCCTGGGGGTACCCCCATAAAAATAAGTATTTTTTACTGAAAGACACCTTCATGATTTTATTATGCCACCACATTCCCAGTTTGGTGTAAGTATCAGTTACTGGAAAAATAACATACAACCTACAAACTCTTAAATAGTAATATACACACACATTACATTATATTTTATATATATGTTACGCACAATCCCCGAATTCGCCCATTGCCCGGAAAAAAGGCACACTTTGCGGATGGGCAAATTCAAAACGCGCAATCCCCGAAATGTCCTTTCATTTCGGCCATTGAGCGTTTTATAAAAACCATTTCGCGGACTGGTAAACACGAAACAGCCAATTGCCGAACTCATTGAAATATCAGATGTAAAGGACATTAAAACACCAGGCATGAGGGACAACTTAACGCAAGCTGATAGGGGTTACATTAGCAGAAGCTACATAAATTCTTATAATTACATACTTACTTCCGAATCAGAGCACAATTGTTTTAAAACCTTGCACAAAATTGTCAATTTCCTTTTATTTTCGCAAACAAGTTTATTTTAGCATCTGGCATCCCCGTACCTTAATCCCCAGCAATTTAAATAGGTCCAACCTGATCTCATCAAGAGTACCTTATACCTAAGGTATCCCTTCAGAAAAGTCCTCCATGGCATGCAATAAGGGCTCGCTTCCCTTATTACAAGTACAGCTGCTGAGCAGATGTTCGACCTATAACTTGAAGGGAACTAAAGGGCTTTATACCTTGATTGCTTTGAAAATTAAATGAGTTGAGATTGCAAGCCTGAATACAATGTCTAGCTAAGATGGCAGAGCGCCGGAACGGCATTCCGAAATTCGCAGGTTCAAGTCCTGCCCCAGGCGAATTTGTTATTCCTTTCTTTCATATTATATGAAACATAATAGCACTGTGACTACAAAATACTAAAAAAAACGTTACTTAAAACTCGTATATCCATTAACTTAGGGGGTAGGAGGCAGAGCATCAAATGCCTAGTTAAAGTAGTTTCTCCACCACGTCTGCTTCAGTTAGATATTAATTGGTTCATATTAGTATATCTTTGCAATCAACGGATACGAAATATTACAGTTCACTTATTTTTAGAGGCTGCTGACCCGTGGCGTGATAAATATCTTCTTTAGCGTAGCAATTCAAAAATAAGAAATGGATCAATTTAAATATTCAAACAATCTGTCTATGATCTAACATACATCAGTACTCCCTCAAAGTCTCATCAGAAGCAACACAGTGAAATTGATGTTCTCCGCTAGAAATCAAACCCAAAACCTCTAAACAGAAAGCCTGAAGCTGTAACAACTAGTCCACAGAACTAGTTAAATGAGTTGCAAGCTTGAATACAAAGTCGAGCCAATAAGCCGGTTTATAGGCCAAGCTGTGATTTACTTTTTACGGTTCAATATTGAACGAGAATGTATTTTTTTATAAAAAGTACTTACGTTCATTCTTTCTTATTAAGTTTATCGTGCTATCGAGAAGTATGAAATTCTTATTAAAAGTTAAAATATTATTCCAGGATTTTTCAATAAAAAATGGGTATTTTCTTGACCCGAGAGTCGAGAGTTTTCTTTGTATTTATCTACAATCAACCATGTGTGCGCTATGAAAATGACGCAATAATTTACTACTCCAAGACCACTTAAATTTTCGCTGAAAAGTCCTTTCAAACTGCAAATTGTCGTGGCCAAAGTGACAGCACAGCAAATGCACCGGGAATAATACTCTTACGGAGCTGTTACCCAGTGCTAAATTCATTTTGTGACGACCGGCCAGCAGCTCTGCTGCAGTAAATGGCGAGAACTTTATTGTCGAATAACTTCCTTATTTTATCCTCCTAAGGCCCAGCATTAAAAAACATCATATCCACTAATAGCCCATTGTTCATTTTAATGTACACAATATAAATTATGCTTCAAACCCAGAAAATATTGTTCATATGATAACGTAAACGCTCAATGTACATTACAATGAACAAAGTATGTTTTAGTGCATAATTCAAATTGTCGATGAATTGCCGCCTGCCGCCATATTTAAAGATGCTTCATTCTGATTGGTAGATTATATCAACCAATGTCAGCGGTCCATAGACCATAGAATATCTGTCAAAATTTTGCACACGTGGTGAAAATGGCGAACACGAGCAGAAGACGTAAGTTTAATCAATTATTTTCACGTCAATCTTTAGTAGATTCTTAATAAATTCTAGCTTGGATCAAAGAGTTTTTAGTAATTTACAGCAATCTGTTATAATTTTTAAGTGATCTTGAGTAGTTGTTTATTAATTTTCCTTTATAAAAATATGTACATTTAAATGTACGTTGAGCGTTTCTGAGTATAAGAAATAATATTTTTTTGTTGTAGGTCTTAGAGACCGCGAGATCGAAGATTGTCTTAATGAATCCGATATTGAAGACTTTGTTCCTTCGGATGAAGATGTAGGGGATCCAGAGTATGTTCCAGCGCGGAGGTCGCCGACCGTTAATAGTGAAAATGATAGCGATAGCTCTGAAAGCGAAGGCGAACCTGTTATAGTTATATCAAGACGTGGTCGTGGGCGTGGAAGAAGCACTCGAAGAACAAGGCAGGGACAAGGAAGAAGCAGACAGGGAGGGTTAAATACGGGAAGAGGAAGAGGAAGAGGGAGAGGGAGAGGAAGGGGGAGAGGAAGGGGCACAGGACAAGGGAGAAGACAAGAAGAAGCAGAAGGAGAAAGCGAAAATGATTCGAACACTTTACCTGATGATGAGCCAACTTCAAGTGAATCGGTGCCAGCTAGTAATTGGACTGTAAAAGAATATAACCCGCGTTTTCCCAACATCATGGAACCAGCATATATGCCAGTAGACAGTGGAGAATATGATAATTTTGACTATCTTAAACAATATATATCCGATGACCTGATTGAGATTATGGTTGATAAATCGAACCAAACGGCTATTGAAAGAACAGGACGTTCTCTAAATCTGACGAAAGAAGAAGCCTATGTTTATTTAGGTATTACCTTATTGATGTCTGCAATAAACTATCCGCAATTGCGAATGTACTGGGAGAATAAATGGCGAGTAGCCATCATCGCTGATAACATGTCCCGAAACCGCTTCTTTCTTTTGCGAAATTCTTTAAAATTTGTGTTCGACAGTGACATTGCCCAGGATTTAAAGGACAAAGATAGGCTCTGGAAGGTTCGCCCACTTATTGACAGTGTACAGACTGGATGCCACGCGCAAGTCAAGGAACAATGTATGTCAATTGATGAGATGATAATTCCGTTCAGTGGCTTTTGTTCTATGAAACAATACTGTCCTGGTAAGCCTAACCCGGTGGGATTGAAAGCTTTTGTTTTAGCTAACCCAGACGGATTGGTATGTGGCTTTGATGTATATCAAGGTCAAAGCACTTACCCTAATTATGACGATAGCTCCTTTGGACTTGCCGAAAAAGCTGTACTCAATCTGGCTGATGGTTTAGTTCCTGGTCATGTGCTATATTTTGACCGTTATTTCACGTCAGAAAAGTTGATAGATGCGCTGGAAAGCCGCGGAATAAGAGGTACAGGAACTTTAATGAAAAACAGAATACCGGCAGACATTAGAGATATTTTAATGGACGACAAAGAGCTGAAATCTCAAGGGAGAGGAAGTTTTCAAGTTGTAGTTCGCAATGATGAAAATTTGGCAGTGACTAAATGGTTCGACAGTAAAGGCGTCGTATTTATGTCTTCCGCAGAAGGAGATGTTGAAGTAGACGAATGTCGGCGATGGTGCAAAAAAACCAAGAGCCATATTCATATTTCAAGGCCTAGAGTCGTAAAGCAATACAACCAAAAAATGGGAGGCGTGGACATGGCTGACCGCCTTTTGGCAGTATGTCCATACCGATACCGGACAAAAAAATGGACTCAGCGATTCTTCTCGCATATGGTGGATCTAGGGGTTACGAATTCGTGGTTGCAGTTCCGTAGAGATCAACTGAAGGCACAAATTCCTTTAAAAAGGATCCCGCAATTACGCTCATTCAAAATGGGATTAGGAGAGACGCTTGTAGAGACCTACACCTTGACTGACTCCAGTGTGATCGACGAAAATGAAAACCATGATGATGAACAGGTCGAGCCTTCTAGAAAACGCAGAGGAAAACCAACGAATCCTTTACCAAGCAAAAAATTTCGTACTCACGGAACAATTCATTTGCCAGAATTCGTTGATAATGCAAACAGATGTCGGGGATGCCACTACAACCGAACCCATTTCAAATGCCGCGCTTGCAACGTTAGTTTGTGCCTAACTAGAAATCGTAATTGCTTCGTTGATTTTCACCTAGATGATTAAGTAATACTTTTATAATCTTCTTTGTGTTAACGACACACACTTGTATTCATTTTTCGTTTATAAATGTTATATTTCGTTGATCTCAATTGATAATATTGATTAATACTGATATTTCTATAATAAGTATGTGAGGTTTTGAAATGACCAAAGCTCCTTAGTTTTAAGTATCATGAAGAAAGAAAGAAGAAGAAGATTTGTTTTTGTTTTGTTTTGGCATTATTTGTACAAGATTTAGTTTCAGTTTTTTATATTGTTCAGACTTTTGAATTTTTTAAGTATAAAGCTAGGCGTGACATAGATAAATATGTTAAATTGTTATAGGTAGGTATCTACTTAGATTTTATAAAAAAAAGTTACCTTATAATTTTAAGTTCAAATGCTGTGATTACTATAAATAAATAACACTCAAATCATTAAGACTGATAGTAAAACTGAAGAAGACTCTAGGATTCTAAGACTGGTTGTGAAACTGATTTAAATAAAAAGAAAGTCTATATTAAACTATCAATTTTAATTTTCTGCCTTTCCCAAGATATTTCTTTTTGTAAACGCCCATTGTACATTTAAAGGAACAAAATCTATCGCATTCAAATTTGGCGCCCTGTCCCTATTTTGACCATAGATCATCTAAAAAATATTTAAAAAAAACAGGGACGCGTTTTTCTTAAAAAAAAAAAAGAATGATTGCTTGGGCCTGAAGCACATAAATACATATTGTACATTACAATGTACAATGGGCGCTTAGTTCTTCTCGCACTATATTAAGCTGGGCCTGAAGCAATAATTCGAATATGTACATTATAATGTACGCGGAGCCTTAGGAGGTTATAAATAAAATTTTCACATTGCACGTGCATCGAAATAAGGCATAGGTGGTATTATAGAAAATGCACTCATGAAGTAATATTGCCTAATACCTACCTACATGTTAAGAAATACCTACGAGAAACTAACTTTCTGCCTCGATATTTCACGCCTCGACGAACGTACCGCGATCAAATCGGGGGCGGCTTACAGTCAGGAGTACCCTTAACCGACGAGGGTGCATGAAGAGATTGATGAATGTAATGTACCTATAGATGAAGCGAAAGAAAGAAGGATCGTAGCAAGTGGAAGGATGTGATCTCTGCCTACCCTCCGGGAAAGAGGCGTGTTGTTACTTATGTATGTATGTATATTTCACGCAAAGTTAATGCAATGCCTTTTCAGAAACACACACTCATGCATTAATTATATTTAATGAGTATGTCTCTTAATAAAATAAGTATACCGAAATACTTGTTAGTAACATTGAAAAAGGAATTAAATAAAATTAAACTAATAAATAACCTAAAATACAACTCTTGGGAAATTAATATTCTAGATTAAATTCATCAAACACTGAACCATCATTCAATTAGTTAGAATAAATGTTATTGTTGAAGTGGATAAACTAAATTTTCGAAATAGAACACGACAAAAGTTGGTATTGGGAAATTGTATTCAGTAAGCCCATGGCGCCCAATGCAAGGAATACAATACATAATATTAACTAACCCAGAATAACTAACCGTTTGACCACGAACGCTTCACTCTATCCATGTAATTTAATGTAAAATTATTTACAACACTTACTTCCATGCTGGACTGGAAGTGATAGAAAAACATAGAATGTGCCAGATGCATCTCCTCCCGGGCATGCTGTAAAAATCAGCTAAGGGATTCGAGGGTTTCAGTATTGTAATTTAGGCGATGGGCTGACAACCTGTCACTATAGCAATACTTATACAGATCCATCTGGAATAACCCTCAAAATTTGTCAGACGTGGCCGAACGACCTTTGTTTAGTTTAGGTCGTTTACGCTCTGCCTACCCCATTAGGGATAAAGGCGTGATTATATGTATGTATGTACTTACCGGAATCATTTTGGGCGGACATGTGTGGTGGTTCTAGCGGTAACCTGCGAAAAAAACAATATGATTTTGAAATAAATATCATCCTAGAAATATTCACAGTATTAAAATAGTACATTGTTGTCGAGGCATGGAAAACCAGCAATTGACGGACGAGTAGGGATTAATACGAGTCAGGCAATTGCTATTTCCGCCGAGGCTTACATAGTGCTTTTCTCAAATTAATGCAAGGAAATACATAAATAAAAAATCTATGGCGTACAGCCTCAGTGCTAGGTCAACACAAATGCAAATGGTTGAAACTAAACGCAAGTGTACTTAGAAAAAAAAGTTTGGGCATGAAGTCATGGCGTTTTGTACTTTGATGGAGCGCTTTGTTGTTCGAAATTTGAAAAAGACGAGTTCTATGAAAAGTTTTTTTTTTAATTTGAGAAACCGTAAATGTCAAAGTTTGCGTATTGATTTTGCATAAGGAATAAGACTTTTTTCATGCATGTTTGAGAAAAATTATGTTTATTTTTTACGCGAAAATTTCAACGCCAATTCGACTTTCTTTCTAGGCTCTGTGGAAAGAAGCACGTGTATAGTATTAAGAAAATACTCTATATTTATTTACATTACGAAAGTTGTATTTGTATAACATATTGTCGACGTGTTATACCTACGTACTAAACTAACTACATAGTGTTAGGTTAAATCCTTATTTATTATGTTCCAAGATTGAAGAGGAGGTAATGAATAAAATAAGTATCTAACTTCTTTTTCTGTTTCTTTTATATTTTCGACACTACGACTGCCCGAAGCATCCTGATGTTATAGTTTTTAAATCGTTTATATGACTACTGACGTGTTTTTAGAGACAGTCACAAACATAATTCATTCAACAAAACAATTCTAAAATTATTTTACTGATTTATTCAACTAAAACATTAGCAACAGTCTGCTTACATAACAGATATATTTGGTATAGCTCAGTAATCAGAGCTCGGAAATTCGTGTGAAAAAAAAAGACAGTCTTGGAGCTTATAAGAGTTGCTACTTCGGTAGTAAATAAGCCTTCAACCGTAATGCAAATATCCTGAAAACGGTTATAGACGTAACGTTGTTTACTCAACGTCTGTAGCCGTCACTTCATTCAGAACTGCCTACACCTGATCGAACTATCGGTGTAATTAAAATGTAGCGTCAGAAGAAAAAGTGTGAGTTAAATGTAGCGCTAAGCAAAGAAATTTATAGACAAAAATAACCAGCCTAATGGAAAATAATTATGTAGGTAGATTATCCCTACTGTATGCAACGCAACACAGTCTTTCACTCCCCACCTTCCCCTCCTTAATTTTTCCCTCATTTTCTTTCCCCCCTATTTATTTAAAAAATATTTAATGCAAAGTACTTATTAAAATTCAGTTGGTATTAAATAGAAAAGTGCCTAGATTAAAACGATCTGTAAACATCCAATGGTCATAACACAGGCTTCGTTTGAATGCTTAGCATGATCATTGGTTGTATTTTTGAAAATAAATGTAGCGTTATTTTAAATTAAGTCCTGTACATAAGTATTGCAATTAGAAATGTAAATTAATTTTTGACCTAATAAATTATTCTTATTCTTATTATTCTTATTCTTAAAACGGTTACTATATCCTTCTTCTGTAAAGCTCATCCTGAATTCACAAAGGTTCTGGCATTCTAACATGCCAACAGAACAACAGGTTTGGCGAACGACGACCGACTCCGGTGTAAATGATTGCAAGTGGTGGTGTGATGATGGTAGAATGTGTGAACTATGTCCTGAAGAAGACCCCGAAGTATCTTGGAAACCGAAACTTCCGAGGTCAAACCTCCATACAACTTATCAAGTTAGTGCTGCTTTTATAAACAAACGTAGTCATATACTTAATTTTATACTATACAGAGCTAGGTAAACACACCGGCTAAATAGCTAAGTAGTAAGGTATAGCCGGTGTATAACCGGTAGAACCGCCGCCCGATCTTGATCTATAATGATAGGCCGGTGGCTACTGTTGGACTACTTTCTTCCGTCAGCTACCTCCGCCATAGGGGCCTAGTGACCAACATACATAAGCAAATATAATCCTGCATAACCTGTCACTATAGCAATATACAGATCAATCTGGAATAACCCTCAAAACTTGTCAGACTTGGCGGAACGACCTTTGTTTAGGTCGTTTACGCTCTGCCTACCCCATTAGGGATAAAGGCGTGATTATATGTAGGTATGTATCGTGCATAAGCCCTACGGTGTAGCAGAGTGTCAGAAGCTTAATATTCTTCTGTCGTGTGGGACACCTGGTTTCAGACTTTTTAAACCGCCTAATAACACAGCTTTGACATGGTTTATGTAACGACCACTATCAAAGACAGCGACCGGGACCGACGGATTGTCAGTTGAGCCCAATACACCATAACCCACGGTATCTTATTTTGTAATAAATAATAATAATAAAAAAAATACATTCACATCTTTTAATCGCTCCAAGTCCAGCATGGAAATAAGATTTCATATTGGTTTTTATGTGGTGCTGTCTGTTTATTATCATGTCAGTTATACTACGATTGTGATAGAACTGATATAGTAATTTATGCATTCTGCATGAATAAAGACATGATTTTATGTATGTATAAAGAAATAGCTTTTTCCATGAGATTTTTTTTATGTTGGTAGGTATAGGTATTGATAACGATAAATTCATCATCTAAATAATTCTTGGCAAACTTACATGTCTCTACAACAACCCAAAATATGTAAATATCCAACTAGAAATTTTCCTAAAAATTAAATAAAATTATCTGACTAGGCGAATCTTTTTAGAGTTAGATCGCAGAGGTTCTGCCTAACCCGTAATCCTACAAGCGTTTTATGTATGAACCGGTCTGTAGACACAAACAATGGCAGACCCACGCGAGTGAAACTAGGCTAGTGCGCCCGCGCAAAGAGTAACGCACCCACTTAACGGTGTTGACTATACAAGTAATGATATGCTCCTAGATCAAAAATTATGTAAAGGGATCACTTGAATTCAGTTTTTTCAAGTCTCTTAAGAAACATCCGTAAGCTATCACAGTCATGTGTTTTCTATGCGTGTGTTTTTATCTTCGTGCGGTATCTTTCGGAGAAAAGTGATAGGAAGAGCTTAGATAATAGTTTGGTAAAAACAATACAAGCCAATACGATACTTCAAAGGCAATCGTCATTACACAAATCGCTCTGACCATAGAAATACTAATATACTGCGTCAGTATATCAATATTTCTATGGCTCTGACATGTTATTCTGACCCAAACGTACTATTATATATTCTGTGCCCAAACAAATCAATCAATGAAAAAAAAAAAAAGAATTTGTAGTTGCCAAAACAATGCGAAATCTTATTGGATTTTTATTCCTGTCTTTCCGAAAACACAAATTATTAAAAAAGTCCCGTGCTAGCCCTTATAGGCGCGAAACTATAAATAAAATTAAGTAGGTATACCACCCATATTTGAACAAAAGCGTCGTTTAACACTTATCCTTGTTCTGGCACAATGAATGGTCTCCATGTGACATCTTCGCGACAGAAGACAAATCGTCGGGAATTCCACTCGTCATTGCTATTCAAGTGCTGAATGTAATTTGTACCTTCACTGGTCCAATGGAAGGACACAGCATAAGATAAGGACAGTAAAATGACACGGAACGTTTCTTGTATGCTGATGACCAAGCGTTGACATCACAGGCAACATCATTTGAAAAGGTTGAGTCTAGTTTATCAGCAGCCCTCGACACCTTAAGCAGCTACTATGACAAAAACGCACTGAGACCCAACCCTTCTAAAACCCAATTCTGTGCATACCACCTGAGAAACCGTGAGGCGAACCGTGGGCTAAACATTACATGGCGTGGCGTGACTATTACTCACAATGCGCAGCCTAAATATTTTGGCATCACCTTAGATAGAGCACTGACAGAGCGCACTGCATGAACACCCAGCAAAAAGTCAACACACGAAATAACCTGCTGCTTCGACTTACCTCAACCAGATGGGGAGCTTCACCGGAAGTTCTGCAGACGACGGGAATGGCTTTTTGTTTTTCGGCTGGAGAGTCAGCTCGGTTTGGAGCCATTCAGCACATGTAAAGTCAGTGGATACAGCTTTAAACGACACATGCCAAATCATTATGGGCTGTCTAAAACCTACTCCAGTAGAAAAGCTGTATCCACTGGCAGGCATTGCTCCACCTGATGACCACTTTATCATGACGCCCAGGGACCCCAAAGACTTAAAAGCCGGAATAGCTTTGTGAAACACGCTGCCCCAATCACTTGCAGCGCCCCAGAAGCCCGGTGTAAGCTTTAGCAAGAGAGATATCCTTCAGCTTCTCCAAACCCACCAAAGGAGGTCCTCCCCCCAGGGCATAAGCTCCCGTGGATCACTTGGAAGTCCCTGAACAGACTTCGGGCCCAAGTCGATCGCTGCAGGGACAACTTGTACCGATGGGAAACAGCACGAACAGCCAGTGCGAATATGGTGCAAGCAAGAAGACCTTTACAACGCCACTGTTGGCGCAGTGAGTTTGGCAGAGTACTGGTCGAAATTAATATAGCCATTGCGATCGATTCGACAAGAAGAAGAGTAAGAAGTCCTACTGTAAGAACCAGTTAGATAGGGTTACGGTGTGTTACATTTTATTTCTAGGCATTGGGCCGATAATCTCTCAAAAATCTCAGATAGTCGCGGCTGAAACGCCTTTTACTGGGCTCTTGATACTCTGCTTTCCCTGTAAGAAAGGGGATAATCTATGGTTAAAAAAAGAGCTTAGTACTCAAGTAAAATGGATGAGTAGATAGATCAGGGAACATTGCTCCAATGGCTATGGGGGAAGGAAAGCTTTCGAGTGATCTGCAAGGTGTAGCATAGTCAGACAGGCCTGCACAAAAGTCCCTTGATGAAATTCACGGGAAGCTTTTGGGTGTTAACTGTCTTAAACCGATCATCACAGAGATCCTTTGTTTTTAGCAACTGGTTGTCAAGTTGAATCTTTACAAGTCCAGTTGACGTTTTACTGCGCCTTTCTTCTTATATTCCGCGTCTCTTAGCTGTTTGTATATCGTACTTGCCATTCCTTTCTTTGAACACTCATCTTCATACAAAATACCCTCTATTCAATATTTTACGGCGCAAGTCGAGACCACCTGTCATTAGAGTTGAAATCTTAATAACATGTTCAGTGTCACTGTAGTCTGTTTGTCTGACTGTTTGTTGTAGCCTCGTTGTTTGGATTTATGAACATTTAGCACTATGGGACTGTAGAATTCTTACATCTTTTGTGAAGCGTCATGGACCTCTTGCAAAAATTTGAATAGGAGTCGGTCGTTCATTATGCTACGTAAGTTATCGGAAGTTTAAACTTTGTCTTATATTAAGATTTATAATCATGAATTTATTGTTATTAAAACTTAATTAATAAATCATTAAACCATGCCTTTAAATCCACATGCTTATTTTGTCATCGTTTTTTTACATGGTAAAATCCTAACACACGAGATAGGGCGACTACAAAATTTTATCGCAGTTAGCTCAACTAGCATACATAACATACATACATAATAATCACGTCTTTATCCCTAATGGGGTAGGCAGAGCGTAAAGCAAATCAGAAATCAGAAATTTTTATTTGCCAGAATGTCGCTCAAAATTACATTAGGTACGTAGTTCAAGTAGAACCCCTTAGGTCTGAATGGCAAGTGTTTCGGGGTTGCCCATTCGTGTGTGGGAGCGTTTGCTTTCTGCCATTCTTGGCGAGCTGGCGTGGCAAGCGGGACCACTATGAAGATGTAATTTGATCACTATTACCATTTCGCACGTCAGTTTGAATGGCGTGTAAATGCAGATGTGGGAGAACATTGATGTTTTACACTATCTCGGGCTAATAGAAGATAATTTTTAAGTTTTCTTTTTAAGAAAGGAAATCCACGGGTGTTTAGGGTGTACACTGCACCTCTCCATACAAAAGGCGATAACGGTTCCCACCCCGTAAACATAGTCCAATTCCTATATTTTTTGGAAATGGTGTAGATATACTTAAAAACTAGGTTTATATTATCCATACTAATATTATAAATGCGAAAGTAACTCTGTCTGTCTGTCTGTCTGTCTGTCTGTTTGTTTGTTTGTTGCTCTTTCACGCCTAAACGGCTGAACGGATTTTGATGAAATTTGGTATGGTGATAGATGGTAACTTGGAGACGGACATAGGCTACTTTTTACCGCGGGAAAATATCTCATTCCCGTGGGAATCTACACATACAATAATACTCTAGCGGGGTTGTATCTGCTACAGCACACCGAAACTACTTAACCGATTTTGATGGGACTTTTTTTATTCAACTAAGTATTACCCAAACACAAACTAAGGAAATATAGAATCACGCCACCGTACTTAGGGGGTAAGCAGTAGGCGGGGAACTGAATTTAGTTAGTGTTGGTTAGTTAGTGTTTTTAACCAATTTTAATGGGACTTTTTTGTTCAACTGAGTGTTACCTAGACACAAACTAAAAAAATATAGAATCACGCCACCGTACTTAGGGGATAGGCAGTAGGCAGGGAACTGAATTTAGTTAGTGTTTTTTAACCAATTTTGATGGGACTTTTTTTGTTCAACTGAGTGTTTTTCACGCGACCGCACCAAAGAGACTGATTGCATTACGATAAAAATTAGTTCAGTAAATGCGTGCGCCGACGGCGGCGGACGGCAGCGCGCGGGGGGAGGGCCGTGCGGCCGTGCCGGACTATCCCTACCCAAGCGGGCAGACGCGCGAGGGCAGACGTCGTTGCCGCACGCTTGCGAATATTGAAATTTTGCGATCCAGAACTCAATTTGTTGTTTGTTTTAGTTAGGTTAATTGATTTATTTTCTAAGTCCAAGTCTTATTAACTTTTATTCTTACGGTTTATAAGTACTTAACTTAGGAGTTCAATAAGATCGATAATTATAGTAGGTAAGATAAGTTAGTGTTAGGTAGTTAGTAGTTAATCTTAGGCAAGTTTGACGCCTATTTTTAATAGCCTTTTTGGAGTTTTGCGCTGGTTGGAATTCCATATTACTGATAATGATAATATTCATTTTCGGGTTTGTTTATTATCAGCATTTAGCTTAGGTTCATTAGTTTATTTTCCGAGACGCAGTTACTAATAAATTAGTTAGGTTAGATTACTTTAGGGAAAAATAGCTAAGGATTTATAAAATAAGTAGGTTTAAATAGATGAGTATAGTTTATTAAAAAAATATAGTTTACACAAATGTATTACAATAATAATTTCGTAAAATAACAGATGCAATTAAAGGATGGGATTGACATTCTCAAAACTACATTTAAGTATTCATTAAAATTCAGATAAAATTGTAGAGTCGTCCAACTACTTTTTACATAAATAAACAGAAAAAAGCTTTTGTCAAATTTGGTTAACTATAGATAAAGTAGATCTACGCAAACGAAGTTGCGGGTAACAGCTAGTATTATATAGTTATAAAAAGATATGACCTCCATATTATTTGTATGGGAATTTGAAAGAGGTCATATCTTTTTATAGCTGTAATATTTCTAAAAAATAAAAACGTACAAACCTAGTTTGTAAGTATAACTACATCATTTCCAAATATTATAGGAATCGGACTATGTTTACGGGGCGGGAACCGTTATCGCCTTTTGTATGGAGAGTTGCAGGTTCACACTCCTCTTAAGTCATGCCCTCAACGAATCGATAGCATTATCATAAGATCCTCCTGCAGGTGATCAGGAATGCAGGACTGATGACAGAAATGTTGGACATTTCATTACATATTTAGATCGCTGTGTTAAGGGCTTTGTGTCAAAACCCGCTTCTGCTGAGATCATGAGCATAGCCTAAGTCCTGTTCCTTTATTCCCACGGGCGGCGGCGGTACAGACAGACAGGCTGACGGCATGATTGTGTAAGTACTTGTAAGTACCACGGTACCACCGCGCTAAGCTCACGATCTTATTCCCCCTTTTTCGTGAAATTGTGTTGTTTAAATGAAGTATTAAACGATAAAAAAAAAACATACAAACTTAAATGAAATCACGCTATTATATCCATTACGGGGTTAAATAAAATAAAATGCTTGTAAAAAGGTAGAGTTGAATGTTATGGTCGTTCTATACGACCTATTAAATCTGCCCACTTTTATATGAATATTTTATTAATAAATGCAAGCGGGAAGCTAGTAGAGCATAAAATTCTGAAAAAAATAAGATAATTAAGATTCCTTAGCGTGAATATAAAGCCAGTAATAAATTACTAAACGAAATAATATAACCTCAAATTGTTGTGATGTTTCACGCATCGTCATTTTGCACCCACATAATGTTTTAATGTATGTTCTAAACAGCGTTGGCACCACAAACTGGGGGACCATATTTTAGATTTTACACACCTCTGCATTATTATATCAACATAATGTATCAAGGAACTTGCGTTTAAAGCAAGAAAATAATCCCAAGGGATTTAAAGTTGTATGGAAATCCTTAATAGCCCAAGGGTTATTATGTGATTTGAATTTGGAATGTCATGTGAACTACTAAGAAAATAATTTTCAGAAAAAAAAAAATATGGCTGTGTGTGTATTAAAACTGTTGCCACACTCGCCTTCTGCGCCTCCCGGCGAGTGTAAAAAGGCTGTATGACTAGTTATCTGTATGTGCTCTTTGCTTTGTATAAAAAAAAGAAACTAAAAAAAAGAAAACGCGGTTTGATTTTGCAAAAGTTTTTCTCTCATTGATTATTACTTCCATTTCGTAAATTGTCGAGTGAAATTAATATTTTGACTCCAGAAGACATTGTGACTAGTATTTTATCGTATTTTGTTATTTATGTTGAATATGTTAAATACGATCAATTCGTTTTTTGGAAAAATACGTAGGTAGTGGATTGTGAACGTGAAGTGTAGTTCAGTGAGTGTGAATTGACTTTCGGATCTGTTGCTTCTGGTATGTTTTCAATATTTATTTATGTATCAATATTACATGATTAGGTATATTTCTGAGCTTTATTATCTTACAGACGCCTGCCACCGTCTAAGTAATCTGTGCAGTAGGTGTGTAAAATATAGTATGCTCCTCGGGAATAAATGTGTCTTCGCCTTGGGCAGACTTGAATCCCTCGCTACATTCAGGATTCTTGTCATAATTCCCTCGCTTCGCTCAGGAATTAAAGATTTAATTCCCTCGCTGCGCTCGGGAATTAATCCTAGAATCCTTCATTTTTTGTATTAACTAAACACTAAATAACTAAGCGTGTCTCAGCATTAGGCCGGGAAAACGCTACTTAGAAATAGAAAAACTAAACACAATATTAAAAAAATAATGTTGCTCTTCTAAACATTCAACAAAAACCTGAGCAATTCAGTCATTCCATTAGTTTAACCCATATATGTCCAGAACCCAAAAGTGGTAACGTATCTGCTTTATGTTTTGAAACCGAATCAATAAATCGTCTCACCCTTGTTTCTCTAATGTATTAGTGAAATGATAGAATTTTGTTAAAACTCTTTGGTTTATGGACAATATGAAACACCCTGGCCCTTTTATACGTCTATTTTTTGTATTATATATTTTGAAGTTCTATGCCATCGGCACTTGTAAAATTGTGATGCTCTTTGCTATACATAAAACAAATAAAAATACTTATATTATTAGGCGGTTAGTTTTCTTTAATAGTTATTAACTATAGGTTATGGGCCCGCGCCCTGCCTATTAATAATTTGTATACTTAGTTTGTTTTAGTGGCAGAAATAATTTCTCGCGAAAGTAGTGGAGACAACTACTCCATCGGTCGCCGCAACGGTAGCACCGGCACCACAAACATCGGGTTCGACATCCAACGAGCAATCGTCGACAGGCAGCCACCAGTTCGCCGCCATCGAGAAGCTCACCGGGACGCTGAACTACACGTCATGGAGCTTCACAATGAAGAATCTCCTGATTGTCAGTGACTTGTGGGATGTAGTAGAAAACCCTGCCGAGAAATTAGCGGAACTCGGAGAGCAGGCATTCAACACTTAAAAATGTTTACTTACCTGTTACCAAATTGATATAAAACAAATTGTAATATTTTAACAACCATTTAGCATAATCATATCCGAACCAAAAATCACAACGTAAAATAGTTCTGGGCAGATAAGGTCTCTGTTCGTTTTCGAATCAAGGGGCATAATGGGTTAATAATAGGTACGAATGTTGCAATATACGCTTTGTTAGGGATTATTAGATAAAAGTGCACGTAAAAAGTATCATTATTTTCCAACTAGCATATAGACGTACTAAATATGAATCTCTGTCTTCAGCATCTAATCTTAAAACAAAACAGCAGCTCTCTGACAAATCGTCCAGCATATGTATCTTGATCACAGTTAATGGTGCAAGAAACGGTAATCAAATACAGATACAACCGGCACTTCCGAAACGCCCAACCCTGAATCGTGTCGTTCGTACATTGTATGCAAATGTTGACTGTGTGGCCATGTTGAACTTGATTGGCGTGATAGTGCGGTTTTTGAAGAATTTACTGTACTTCATTTTTGGGACACTATTTTTAAAGCTTTTGTGACTAGGCATTTTCGATCACCTTTTTGCATAATATGATCATTTGATATAATTAGGTCTCACAGCTCACAGCATTGTTCGGTTTTTTTTCTAATAGGTACACACACATGCGATGTCAGAGCACATGTCTCAAATACATGTATGTAATAAGTGAAAGCTTTTGGACAATCGTTCCGAGATTATCCTCGCTTTCCTTTTTAATCGTCGGCGTCCATCCTGCATGCGGCTGTAATGAACGAGCATGCGAAGACGCCAAATGCTCATTACATTAGCATTTCACACGACTGCTTGCAGTGAGGACGCACCATCACGCATCAATTTAGATACCGATAAGCTTATCTGTTTCTTAGCTGGCTACAGCCACACTGACTGCTGTATCAGTCGGTCGCCCGCCGCAGCTACTCACCAAATATTTCACTCTAGCGGTTGCGGACGATAGCTCTACCAAAAAAACCTCTCACTACTAAGCCATCGGAACAAACAATTTGCCTGCAAATCTGTTTATTCATTTCTGGCTTGATTAATACGAATTCATACAAACAACAGAACCATAATATAATATAGACCTAAGCCTCTAGTATACCTATCTCTTTTTCTGAGTGGGCCACACTGACCGACGGATTAGTTGGTCGCTCGCCGCAGCTACCAAATATTACACTCTAGCGGTTGCGGACGACAGCTCTACCAAGTAACGAACACAAACCTCACATTGTTAAAAAATTGGGACAACCAATTTGTCTGTCTGCCTGCCTGCTTTTTTGCATGCTAGACTGGGAGCTAATAAAAAACAAAATTATTCTGCTTCCGGGCATAATTTCAAAGCCAATAAGGAAACTCGAGGGTTTGCCACGGAGACTCTGGCAGAATGAGATACTTGTAGGTAAAGTGTAGTTAGAAAAACTGAATTTAACTAACATTTTGATAAAAAAATTCAATATTGTACAAGACCCAAAACATTCAATGAAAAAGCAATTGGCAACACAAAAAAAAACACGAATTGAAAATTGTTGAGCGCTTACAACAAGCACGCACAAAAGCACCCAATCCGAAAGATGATGATTGATTCTCAATCGAAGTCGGGTTTTTTAACAGACTTTGTAAAGATTACACAAATTACGCATTACACGAATACATTCACCGGCGAAACGCCAATTACCAATACAAATAAGTAGGTATCGAGAAATGTTACGCAATGTTGCGGTAAATAAAAAAAAGCCTGATAAAAAACTGATGTGCAATTTTCTTTTTTTTTTGTTTGTTTATAAAGTAAGGCGTTACTGCGTCGGATACGGATATAGTATAGAAAGTACGAAGTGAAATCCAAAGTTTGCTAAGAGGATTGCTTCTAAACACGTGAGAAAAAGTTGCCCCATAATGGTCAAAATAACAAAGATAAAACTGTAATTGAAAAACAAAGATAAATTAATGTTGTAAGGAAGTTTCGTTTTATTTTTTTATATTTGGATTTTCTTTTTCTTTTTTTCTTTTTTTTTCAACGATTTTAGAGGGCTTTTGTACGATTAGTACACGCCAGCCCTATTGTTCCTTATAGACGTTAGATCACTCATACATAATGTTTAGGTTGAGTTTGCCTGTGCAGAGCGATTCTGTTCAAAAGCTTTATTATAGTTGGTAAATTTCGACGATCTCTATTAAATTTGAGCAAGTAAGTAAAGTTTGGAAGTTTCCTAAGTCAAGTAGGTTTAATTTTAGGTTTTTGAACAAAATCTCTCTGCGCGGGCTGTTGCGGCTGCATTCTGCTAGCACATGAAAGGCATCTTCTATCTTATTACACACTTCGCAATTTGGTGAGACGGTTTTTCTCATAAGATAATCCCAATCCTTCCTCATCATTGGTCTATGGTCAGCCTGTCAAGTGTGTTGTGATTTTACTTCAAAAAAATAATTTTATTTATTTACGTTCAGATTATTGCCCCTAGAGCTAAAAAATGTACACTGCCCAACCTATAAGGTAAACATAATTAAAAAAAAGTAGTTAAGTTTGTTCGATTGAATCGCCCCTTTTTGGCTTTCAAAACTAATTTCAATGTACCGTTTATGAAAGGAAGTCATTTTCAATCAAGTAGTTTTACATGGAGTATATAATTATATACTCATGTAAACATTTTAAATATAAACGACGTTTAATTTAGTAGAGCTCATTAAAGTGAATAGTGTGACCACAATTTTGAAACCATAAACCGTATACATTTTAATTATTAAATTTCATTCAACCACAATTTTACGAGGTGCACTGAAATTATGTTGTGGTATTTGGCCGCAAAATCTTGAAAAGCTGTAATTGAGAAATCTAGAGTAATGAATGCTAGAAATTATGTTTTGCTTGTTTAGTATTTTTCCTGCCGACTCAGATCTATGAAAATCAGACAATACAAGACAATAGTGTTATTCTTTTCGGGACGGGTATACTGTAAAAATCAGGAAAAGCCTATGGTTTCACAATTTTTCAATTAAGGCGATGGGTTACTGATTGAATATTGGAAACTATCACTTTTGCAATTAGTAACTTTATTGCTAAAATGTATAAGCCTGCAGCGAGCCCCGCTATTCCTGCTGCAACAGGCACCATACGACTCCAGCAGACAGACTTTTCTGAGACTGATCCTCATACTTTCGAACCATTTTGGCAGCTCAAAATAATGTGCCTGTCATTGTCATTGGCAAGTGTTGCATCTTCACTCAGGTCCTGCATCGACAGAGTAGTCGTCGCTTCAAACTGTGAGTCAAGCTGGAAGGAATTTGCCATTTTTGAAATTACAATAGTTACACAAAGTTGCTTTACAACTCCGCACTAGGTCAAGCCTGTATCGCGACAGTTCACACGATTGCTTTGATTCAGAAGCTGTAGAGTTCTACACGTGAACGAAGAAAATAAATTAAATACCACAAAAAGTAAAACATAACTTATCAAGTAGCAACGATAGAAATAAAGACGAATACAACAGCGAAGGCAATACCAGATGAGACAATATAAAAATGGAAGAAAGTGATAAAACAGAAAACGAGTTTATAGAAATTGATTGAACAAGAAGAGATAACATTTGCGAGCATAATAAACTGCAAGCCTCCAGATTGCCATTCACGTAAGCCGCATATCATCTTTAAAGTTGAAGAAAAAGTGGGAGATGGCGATTTAAGGGGAGCCAGCCAACTTCTGTTCTCCAATTACTTGATCGCCCCGGATAATGAGATGATCCTCCTTATCTTCAACCGGCTATCAATTATAATATCAATGAAACAAATCACTTTAATTTAAAGTCGACGATAGAGCGAACTCGTCCAAAAGAAACCTGTGTACTCTCACCTTAAGAGATAAAGACACATTCACATTTTCCAACACCATTTTTTACCATGGTCCCCCTAATCATACGACATTTACATGAGAATATCCCATATCCCGCTTAAGACGTTTACTTTACCCTCTTCACCTACGCACGTCGGTTTATGTTTTGCAAATCCCATTTTGATGAATATTCATTAGGTAATGTAACAGTAAATTATAATTTCCTAGCTGTGCCTGACGGCGTTCTTTGCACTTTTTGCTTCCCCAGAGGCGCCGCCAAAACAAGATACATGAACACTTCATTACGCATTAAAAAAGTAGGTACATACAATAAAAGAACCAAATGTGCGCAAAGACGGTCTTATCGCTTTAAGCTTGGGTGATAAATTTTCGACACCATGTTTTGATAGGATTTTAGACATTTCCCTAGCCTTTTTCGGGGTTGGCAACGTAATCGAGGTGATTAAACGAGGGTACGGGATTATTCACAGAGCGACTTCCATCTGACCTCTGCATCCCAGAAGGGAAACTAGAGCCAATCCTAGGTAGTAGGTATCTTAACATTGTATCTAATTTAATTAGGTATATTTATCACATTTTACCTTATCTTCGAACTTGACCGGCAACAACAATGTTTTTACAACAATGTATGGAAGAAGACATAAAGCCAAGCCCACATTATCTTTACATTTCGAATTTACAAGTTAGGTTATGATCATGGCAACAGCGGAAGAGGCGAGGAGTTGCATAATAGTACATTAGGTACGATATAAGTGCGGTGGGTTGATCATTACAGCCGAGGCGATATTGCTAGCCCGAGCCGTAGGCGAGGACTACAAGAAAGCAGAGGCTGTAATTATCAAACCGCACGTATGTCGTACGACGTTTTATGACATATTTGCGAGGAAATAGCTAAAAAATTAAAACAATACAGCGAAAAGAAAAAACGCGCGGAATAATTTTTACTCGTTCACAAATTAGGATGCGCGCGCATCAACGCTTTCTTTTTTAAGCCATAGTACAAAGAAACAAAAACCAGCCAGTATTACTTATAAAGTAAATTAATATTTTTTAAATTTTGTTACAGATAAATGGTTGTAATTTATTGTAAAAATTAATTAAATCAAAGAATTAAATGTTTATTTTATTATACTTTATCTCCCAAAGTTAATTTTATTTATAAAATTTTCCATCCACTTTTCTGCCATAAAAACTCTTTGCTAAGATTTAAAAAAGTACCGTTCGATAAACCGTGCGTTTTACCTAATTAAAAAAAAAACTCGTGTGTTTTACAGCACTCGTGCATTTTACATTACGATTACGCACAAGTACGTAATAAGATACAATACAATATTGAAATTGGTGTAATAAGAGACCCTTTACGAGCAAATGTGTTATAAAGAGATTATTATTTATAAAAGTCACATAAAAAACGCAAGATATTTTATAGTTTTAAATAGAATAATTGTTTGTTGATAACCCTAACAATTCTAAGTTCCTATCTATACCTAGATACAAGTTGGCATCTTAATAAGTGAAAATGATTTTTGAACATCACGAAGACATATTTTTTTTTATGTACGTATTTTATACTTAGTTACCAAATATTGCAGATTTTATAAAATGTTTAACCGCATCAATTACCTACATTACGTAGATGTGGAATGGAGATACGAAAGTCGAGTACCTACGCGAGCATTATATGGAACCCTCTCCATACTAATCAGTCCCAACGAATTGAATCAAATCAAAGATCTTTTTCTAGATACCTAGCATTCGTTTCCTCCGGTATATCACATAGTAGATGTCCCTACGACAACCGATTACAATTTTTTGGCAACTTACTTACAAGCCCCGCTTTCGCTTGCACTATAGCCGCAGCCACAATGCAGCATTACCGACATACGCCTAGGGAATTCATTACAAAGTGAAACGAACCCGAAAATTGGCTCACTATGAACCTTATTACGTTGACATAAGAGTTATTGGTGATTTGGGAGTGAATGTGGGCTCAACCAATGATGACTTTAACCTTCGAAATAAGCTGCACTGTAATAATCTTAAATAATATAGTTAACTTTCATTTTATAGTCTTGCTTATAGCAGACTACGATTAAGGCTTATTGATTATACTTACGACGAAATATTTTTTCTCGGTTTATGACTTAAAAATTATAACAGCAAATTGTATTTAATTTTGTCTTTGAAACGTGCTTTAAAAGAGCCTTTTAACAGGAAAATATAGGTAGTGTTACAAGTTTCTCGTCCCTGTATGTCTGTTTACTGTGTTCTGTCTGGGATAATTTTTGTTTTTACTAAGAGAAAATCATATTATTACCTAGAGAAAATGCTGAGTTCAACTTATTTACCCACTGTTCATTAGCTTCAGAAGATACTGCGGCACGACATCCCTCAGGGAAATGTGGGATTCTCATATTAAGTTTCCCATCCTGCTTTATAAGATAAAACGTACTACGTAGGTACTATACGTACCTTAGTATATAATTTTATTTAAAAACTTGGTAAACTTTTTTTAAATGTGGTTTTGTCTGCCTGTTTCTCAAATATTTCAAGGAAAAAATAAAACACAAAAATTATGCTGCCTTAATCAAGTACCTACATTACTCTGTGCTTATAGCATAGCCTTATATACCGGGTGTAAGGGACAGCGTCCCACAAACTGATAGGGGTTGCTCAGTCAACGACACTGAACAACTTTCACCAGGAAATTCTTTCAGGAAGTAATTTTTTTTTTCAGGCTTTTCCATACAAAATGTCCACCTCGATCAGACAATTTGTATGGAATAGCAAAAAATAATAATTCACTTCTTGAAAGAATTTCCAGATGAAAGTTGTTCAGTGTCGTTGATTGAGCAACCCCTATCAGTTTGTGGGACGCTGTCCCTTACACCCCGTATAATAAACTACAATAAGTTTCAGTGTCGTCATAATTTCTTGAAATTTGGTTTAATGGTGTTAAATGTATTCCAAAGGTAATATCAAAAAGCATTTCGACATAATGGCTATATTAAAAAAATATTTAAATCCGAAAGTCATTTCATAATAATTTACATTGGGTATAAAGTTTAACGACTACAAATATAAAATTAAAGCTTTGCGAGGAAATGCATGGACTTTTGTTTTAAAACAAAGATTTAATGACACTGAGTCGTAAAATCTGCATCATCTTATGCATATTGCATCAGGATAAACAATATGCATTGCTTGCACTATCAGGTAGTTTTTGAACATTCTTTGAGTCTTAATGGTAGTGCAATTCGTGTTTGCAAAATACGCCACTTTACTAATATAAGTCCATACCTGTTACTTTCTATCATGAGAGAATAGAAAGGGATAGCAATAATTTCAGTTAAGATTTAGTTAAGTTGGGATAGTT